>DWRA01003872.1:0-11496 GCA_018250295.1 Spathilepia clonius | reverse complement strand
TTGAACAGTTTTACAACTACCAAAATAAGTTTGTTTTTCATAATATTGTATGAATTACAAAGTTATGTTATTCGGTTTTCGAAAAAGTGCTATATCTCAAAAACTGTAAACCTTATCTTATTCGAACCAATTTTCATTTAAAGGTTTCCTTGACATCTACAACATATGTTTTATCCAGATTTTTCACATTCTTAGTTTAAAAGTTAGAGGGGGGGGGGGGCATTTTACCGCTTTGAAAGAACTTATCTGTCAAGCGATCGACTTTGAGGAAAAATGGTTTTAGAAATCTCAATGTCATTTTGAATACTTTTCTATAGACACGCGTGTACGTAAGATAAAAAAGTTTTTTTTAGTTTCAGTTGCATGTATTGGGAGCCCCCTAAATATAATATATTTTTAAATTGAAAAAAAACTTAAGATTGGTAATTTATTCCATTTAAGTTTATTAGCCGATGTTTGCTGCGTATCATTTTGCTAATAGTTACACCTTAATTTTATATTTTTGGTATTATTTATTTTTTAGTTAGTAGATGAGGATTGCGCTAAAAATATTTCGACGGATGGCGAAAATGAAAATGATCTAATATATCAATTAGTAATAGTCCTGAAATATTTTATTTAATTTATATTATATCTATCCATACAACAATTAAACTATAATTGATATTGCTACAATTAAAATAAATAGTTATAAGAACAGATTTTTATTTCGAAATAAAACATAGACGCAAAAAAGGAGGTATCTACATATTTAATAAAAATACGAAACAAGTAAACCCATTCGGGTCCGTTAGCCTTAAACAGCAAGACATAAACTTGAACTGGCAATACAAACATAGCGGTTCTGTTTTCGAAACTGGCAACATATAAAATCGATTATGCGCGCGCAAGATGGCGGCTTTCTACGGTTCCTACACGATATTCAAAGTGGAATGCGATGTACTAGCGACGCTTACATTAGTGTGTTACGATTTATATTTTAACAATAGCTAACACACTCATATCAGCCTAGTGCACTAGCCGGAGGGTTTTATAAGCGCTGAACAATGAACACCAACACCAAAGGATCAGATTGTGCACGCTTCGAGAAGGCTTTAGCTTTGATGTGCAAATATGGTTATTTGATTTTAGACTGTAATTTTTTCTGACAGTCTATTATTATATACTGAAGTAAAAAACTAAGGAAAGCACACTTATACGAGGCATTTTAACTTAGTTTTCAGGGGTAAACCGCGTTTGTAGCGATCCAATAAATTTTATTTTGATATTGTGTTTTTTTTTATTTAATGAAGTAGCAAATGAGCATGCAGTCCACCTGATGGTAAGTGGCAACTGCTGCCCATGGACATTTTATAATCCACCCCAGATAAGACTAAAATCCTAACTGAAGTCGACCACAGTAGCGTTGCTACCCCTGAGGACTGAGTTGGAATGCCTGGGATAAGTAAGTCTCCTTTACCACACCCTTGAAACCAGGAGACAGCAGCGCTTAACACTGCTGTTATTATAATCAGATATAGGTGTGGAGGTAGTGCCGCCGGAGTCGAATCACAAACGCTTCTACCACCTTTATTGGCTGCTGAGGACTATCAAATCGATTGTATGCTCAATTTACTGCTTCAAATAAAAATAAACTCAAGTAGCATTGCACAAGCGACTTTTAAAATGAAAAATGAGGTTATGTTGGGTATAACTTTTAAAGAGCTGAAGTCGTAATTTTTCAGCGTCAGCCAAAGATCGTTGTCGCTGGATGGCCAAAATATAAGCCAAGCGTGCATAAAGATTATCATCACATCTGCTCGTGCGGGCGGTCGCGTAGTATATCAAGTGTGTAAGAGAGTATTATATGTCCAGTTTGTCGCGAGATAACCTTATTGCACACGGAACTGTTAGAGATCCATAGATACCGCTACTGAATGCTGTTAATTTTCGAGAATCCAGCGAGACGCTATTTAGGGGAGATGAGAAAAAGTCGCCATTACTGCTCTGAGACGTGTCGCCGGCTTATAAGGAGCCCGGGCTGAATGGGACCAACGGGTAATGGACAGCTATTGTGTTATAAAAACTAGAATCGTGCTGAGAACTGTTAGCCCATCCCTGTTTGTAGAAATGTTGCAAGTACGTAGTTATAAGCGTTCGTCCTGACTTTCGATTTTTGTACAATTCATTAATAAGTCTTCGGAAAAGCCAATAATAACTCGCGCTACAAAGTGCATACATTACTGGGTTTCGTAGTGATCTGCTGTGTTCTGATTCCAGGTTCGAACGCGGTAAGCACCCGTTAGAGTATGACTTTAGATACCTAGATCTGATTGCTTATAAATAGGTTTACAAATTGTGTATGTGATTGGTGGGTAGCAACCCACGTACGATACAGGGAATCCTAGCGAAGCGTAACGGTCTTAGCCTAGATTTTAGAGAAGTTTAAAATAATATTATAAGACTAGTTTACTCAGAAATCAAAGTATAAATGTTATAAGGAGACAAAATAATATTTGTAGTAGTTCTTCACGGTCATAAAAGGGATAAACGGTTTGCACATAAGCGGTCTTCTGAACTCGCAATATAAATTAAATAAAATGTATGTAATTATAAATAACACGTAATAATTTCGCTTTCCTACACTTATCGTAAAGCAATAATTAGGTTTCATAAATATCGCTTGTTAGTGCAAAAAAAGAAACATTTTTCCACATACTTACGGGGCAATCGGGGTAAATTGTCCACTTCTTGAAACTCAAATGTCATGCTCACCTTATACGGTTGAAGAAGATTCATCGTGTAAATTTTTGACTGCGGTGAGGAAGGGTGAGGAATAAAGTGGCTTTCACACGCACTAATTAAGGACGGTATGCCGCGAAAAATATTTTATATTCTATTATTTTTTATTTTTGTTGGTTCTTCAGCTTTTAAATTTAATAAAGGTTTTACGTATTAGCGGGTCATAAATATTGATTCATTTTCATTTTGGTTTGGAGCTTGTAGATAAAAATATTTTTATTGTTTTGATATGTGTAATACTTTATACTTTTATTTGAGGGATAACAAGGCCGATAATATTGGCGGATGGTATATAAATTTTGCTTGATTTTTGGAGATGCCAAGATCCACGATCTCCTCAATATAATTAAATTGACTTTATGTAATATATAAGTATATATATGTAGATATATGTATATAAGTCTTGCGTACTAAGGCTCAAAAATATAGTAAGTATTTAGTGTGAAACGAGCCTAATCTCACACAGGATGGCAGTGTGAATGGAATTATGAGGGCTTGGAAACTTTGACATTATTCAGTTCTTGATAATTGCAACGGATGTTCTTGTAAGAGTTACGCCACTATTAAAAAAGACGTATTATTAGACCTAAGCACAATAATCGGTGCGTTTAACTTAATACACCGGTGAAGAAGTACCGCTGTACTTCTATAGTTTTTCTAAACTCTCAAAGACTTCGCAATTCTTTGAATTAAATATCTGTAAATAACACTGGAGCTTGATAGAGCACTTCGGGTCGATTAGAGACGGTACCCTAGACATAAATAAGATAGTTGCCCACATACGGTACACGTTAATGTCTTCAAGTTTTCATTTAAATATTATGTTAAGTGAAATGCGTACTTTTAGTAGAGCGCCGGTAAATTAAATACATATGTCCGTCAAGACCAGACAATTATAAAAATACTACAAATGATCACACCGGTTTATAGAGTAACGCTTCATAGAGATGAAGATACTATCTACGGGTAGGGACCCATAGATATTACATGTAAAGTAAGTCCTAATACTTTTGATGTACTCGTATATGCCATCGGCAAACAAAGACTTCGAAGCGTCGAAATAGCCTTCGGAGTATGGTTTTCTGACTTGATCTTTGCCAAACATCAATAAGACCCTAACGACCGCTGAGTCACATGCGATGACGCTCAAACTCCAGTGATTCAAAGCCAACAAAACCATGCAAAATTTGCTCGACACATAACCGTAAATGGGAACCATTAGCTGTCAAAAGACGAGTTATTTGCAAGGTTATTGCTCTAACTTATTTCGTCAGGATGAGAGTATTGAACATTTTGAACTTCTGACTATCTCGGTGCTGACTTACAACTTTTATTACTTATTTCTGGTCATTAGGTACAGTCAGGATAGGTCAGAATAATCAGGTGTGAGGCCATTGCAAATTATAACGCTCCATAGGAAAAAAAAGTACCTACATTTAGATCCCGTTGTTCATGAGTCATAGAACACACTTCATATGTTTTAACACACTGCCAAAGACTTCTTTAAGTGCATTTTTTGATATATTTCACTGAAGACTTTTCAATACAGTTACGAAAGAAAGCGAGAGTGACTGTTTAAGAATGGATTGATGAAATATGTATGTAAAGGATCGTAAAATCAGTTTGTTTATCCCCGTCTTTACGAGCGCGCTATCAATGGACCACTATAAGGGACATCGTAACCACACTGACCTACAAAAGAGAAAAGAAATGAGATTTCCTGTCGTTAACATTCGTACAGACATATGTACATTTTTTATTTAAAAATTTTGAACCAATTTTATTTTAATGGGATAATGGTATTGTATCATTATTATAAACTATTTTTATTGCGTAATGTGTATTATTTTTTGTATACTAGTCGCAATAATACAGAAGTTAGTACATATAAATACTTCCTGCGTTTCGTGTGATTGCTTGGCGAGTGGTCAGCCTGGATGCACCATATAATTCACTCGCGACGAAGTTCCATAACCATCTTAAATTAAAACATAATCTAATAGGATCTGTACTGATTCCGAGTTGTCTTAACTAACAGTATTATGACAGTAATGTCGGAAATAAAAATTTTGCATGTGGCTATCATTGGCAAACATTTATAGCTCTCAGAAGGATCTTTATAACGTTGTTGTGTTCTAGAATTTACAAAAATATTGTAAAGAAGTAAACGAAGCTGTGCAAATTGACTCAGATAGAACTTCAACCTTATCCACTAGTAACTTACTTAAATTTAAGTTACATTAGTTACTTTATTTCTACATTACATAAAAACACAAATACTATAATTAAAAATTTAAACCAAATGTTTTTGTAATAATGAATTCAAAATCTGTATCATGTCCCACGAAACTAGATTAAATAATCAGCTAATGCATATAGGGGTCGCAACCCTATATTTTCATAATTAACCCTTTGCATGTTGAGAATGATTAATAATGATAACAATGTTAATGTATTATTATAAATTCAGACTTAATATTCAAAAGGTGGTAGAACTCTGTGATTCAACAGTCGCTAAACTTTACTTTTTCTTTTGGTTTGCACTGCTATTTTGATTTTAAAGATGTCATTCAAAAGAGTACGTAATTACACAACTCATGTTAGTTCTATGAGATGACAATGCAAATGAATTTAGTTAAGATTCGTATCTCCGAGTTGGCTGCCAAGGTCTCTGAGATAACTGCTAAGAGAGATAACACATGAGCGACAGTAAGCTATTACACGCCATGTACACAAGTGTCGCCAGCAATCTATGACAAAACACGATCGCTGGCGGCGAGCGGCGACGGTCACTCATATATTAGTACCCTAAGATCACATACACTTAAAGTAAAATTGCCTCTTTAATATACATTGTAACTCTAGTTAACTATTGTAAACTACTGTGTACGTATCGAAAACTACAATACCTTTTGAGACTACATTGTCACAATTGGCCGTGTCAAACTTATTACCTACTACTCGTAACAAACAATTGTTTTGTATATAAGATTTTTAAATAAACCTCAACCTCCCTTAAGATAAAATATAACTTTATAGCTCTACAACTAAAGTACTAAAATAAATAATATATACAATTATATTTCTTTAGAAACATAATATATTCTAAAAACCCTTCTGCCGTAATGTTTAACTTTTTAATTTTTACACGTAGCAAATTTCTCATTAATTATAAATTACTAATTCGCCATGTATAATCGTTAATGTGTATTTTATAGAATTAGTGCAAGCGGCACGTTCCTTTGAAAATGTACGTAAAATAATAGTGTATCCGGCAGATGGCTCTGTTTTCACTGACGCCTCGTGCGTTCGTTTGTTTGTTTGTTTGTTATTAAGTTTAACGCGACGCACGCGTACGTAACTGTTATTAGATTCGGTTACGGGGCGCAGGGCTGGCACTTTCAATTTTTTGTCTAATGTTATGTAAGTAGTAATGAATATAAATATCATTGTTCAAAGTTTGATATTAAAAATATTAACAAATTGAAATGTTTGCCCAAAATATAAATTATTCTTGTAAGCAAGTATGTTAGTAGTTCTACTCTGTGGTTATATTTTGGAAGCGCTAACGTCATACCTGTGGTGTATCAACGTTGGGATACTTACATGAAACATTCAAACTCCTAAGGAATAACAACCTTTGTACCTCTATTAGACTATAACAAATGTTTATTGTCATGTCTTTTAAAATTAAAACTACTGCTGTTTCAATCAAATGTGATTACTTGCTAGAAAGAACTATGCATATATAAAAAATTGCCAACCCTGTGACAAGGATCAACGCATGTTATTACAAAACAAAGTTCAGATGAACTGCCGAACGGTTTTCAAGTTCATACACCGAGCTATTTGGGGAACTCTATTTTGGGTCCTCGAGGTAACACCCAGGTTGGTAGGATGTTATGGTCGTAAATCTGTGCGAGGAAACTTTAATACCATGTATACAAAATTGTGGATATTTTGTCGCGGTTGGCGTGGCAATGCTTTCTTGGAAATGAACAGTGAAGTAGAATAGCAGTTATTTCTGATTGTTATACTTTTTTGTTGTTGTACATTGGCGTCATAGGTGCCATGGACGCATTAAAAGTCTGGTTTATATATAACAACGCCTAGACTCAGAATATAAATCTAAATTAATATAGATGTCTGCTTAAGCTGGGATAAAATCCAGAACCTTTTGTGTCAGACTGGTGTATTTAAGTAAACTGTTAGTTTTACTAACAATTGAAAAAATGGTCGATTGACGATTACAGTAAAATTGACAGTATTTATTGACAGTAAAAATTATTTTAACTGTTTCTCCTTTGCCATTCTTAGGTGCTTAAGCCTTAGTGTTTATACTCCGAATATTACAACGGTGCAGCTATTGACTTAATTTATATCAATCTTATCATTTTCTTTAGTTTTAGTTTCTATTCAAATGAACGTGTTTTTATTTATCTAACTTCTTTTTCCGTAGGCATGCGCTCCTCGCTACGTGTCGTTCGTTACTGCGAAGTTGAACCAGCGTGATGCGGTGGGCTCCTGCTACGTCGCGACGACGCCCGACGCCAACGAAGTCAAAGAATTCTCGCCCTGTAGAAGCTGTAAGTTTAAATTACAATTAAATTTTGTTTGCCAAAAAACATTACGGCTGTCCTGTCTATTATTTTTTTGTAACACAGTCAGTACAACATAAGATATTTTGATAAATTCATTAAAAATATCAAACACAGCATAATAAAAATACGAACATACCACATGATTTATTATTTTTTGCAAGAAGATAATTTAACTAATACATCGTATTAAATTACAAATTAAAACACTATCGTTTGCTATTATGGTAAAAAGCCAAGCTGTCATGGTGCACACGTCAGACCCATGATGGTATAAAAGCGCGCGAAAAGCTCGCGTTCACTTCCGCCGGTAATGGCGGACGGGAGAAGCGAAATTAGCGTGACGGAACACGCGCCGAGAGGCATCAATTTGTTACAAAACGTCGACTTATTTTTGCAATACCATTAAAGTAAGTTTATTGTTATTATTACATTAATGGTGCTTCTGATCTTATTAGACTGCCTATTATACAAATAATACTTTTATTATGGAAGTACGTAGGTAAATATTTTATTACCAATAACCGTCTTTGATATAATTTATTATAACACAGGCGACGAGAATAAATTTAAAAAAGAACATTGTTAATTATAATTTAAACGTAAACTATATTTTTAAATATAAATAATAATATTTTACTATCAACGTGTACCTATTTTTAATAATATTGTCTGCAGGAATGTTGATCTTAAAATTTATATCTTAATACTTGTTTTGGTATTAAATATTATCTGTTAGATGTATTAATTATAATAAACTACTAATATTTATGTAATGATTGGTGCTTGCGTTCTGATTTGTACGAATGGAAATGATAATTATTATATTTTAAACGACTGTTATGCATTTATACTTACATATATATTTTGTCTAGGGTATCGTACCGTGGAAGAGGGTGAGTATGTACATGTGGTATCGATGTTACAGCACCTGTACAGTGTAGTACTTACTTAAACATTGTCATATCACGCCACGTTTAACACACGAAATGAATTTATTACCTATGTCATCCATCGCCTGGTCCTGGCATCAATTATACACCTGATGTAATATCATTTAATTCTGGCGACATTCATTATTTCACAGTTATAAAAAATAAAAAGGTAAATATTTTTTCGTTAGCATTGGCAACATATTGAAACGTCAAAACTTATTGAAAAAAATAAACAATTGAAATATGTATTGTGCAATAAATAACTTTTTACTATAAAATGTTATGAGTACATAAATAATGCACAATTCTTGTATTTATTTAATACGAATATAATGGAAAACATCATTGATAATAAATTAATAAACTCCATTCTATACCTACCTAATTGTATTATTTTCCGTGTGATATAATAATTATTGCATGTTATTGTAATTGTGTAGATGGTCGTAGAATAGACAACGTGTTTGTAAAAAAATGTATTTACTGTGTAAAATATAAAAAGTGGCCGACGACTTAAGATACACAGTTATATAAATCTAGGTTTTGTTATAAATTTACTTAAATATGTAATGTGAATTAATTCAAAATATACTTTATGACTCATTAAAGAAATGGTTCAAATATTGTATACTATGCTGATCATATATGGATGAGAAACCAATATTAGGAATTATTTATTAGTAAGTGTATGAATATAATGTACACTACATTCATCATCATCGGTGTTTCACACAATACAGATGTTAAATAGAAGATTTTCCATTATTGTCTGATAAAAATAGTCTGTGGTCACGATCATTAAATACATTAATTAAATTAAATTAATTAAATTTTAAAAATGTATTTCTTGTATCCGATATATGGTACGGATCCGGTACATATAATGATATGGCAACATAGCTTACAATAATGGAGATTACTCTACTTGATATCTGGCCTGTGATTGTGTTATTCTGTGGTTACTATATGATAATAATATAATTTTTAAATTTTGCAGCGAGCACGGGGCAGCGCAAGACGGGCTTGTGTCAGGCCGGTTTCTCTGCCGCCGTATCAAAGGTGAGCTTTCATTACACCATGTTGTGATTTAAATATGGGATATTACTTATATTATAATTTATCCCTCAAATTTAATTTATATGTGTAATTTGGCGTAAGGGATTTTGCTTTTGTCACCTAAGTTTTACTGTGAATTTATATGCAAATTGCATGTTTTTATGGATCATATGCGTATGTGTCTAAATTGATTCACAACACTCTTCATTTAATTGTATTAGCATGAAGATATCATATTTAAATAATGTTAAAATTTACAGAGATGTACGGTATTTTTGTAGCGTTTAGTTCGTACGTTTATTTAAGAACTATATTTCTCTATAATAACATTCATACATAATACAATATCCAATTTCGTTACGTACCAAATGCGATGGTTACTTGTCATATTACGGATATTTTTGTTATAAATCTGGGCATGAACCTTGGAAAACAGGTGCTTTTGGATCATAGGAATATCCCCCTAGCGTGTACAGCATGTGGTAGTCTGACAACTTTAACTTAATGCATTAATAATAGTGGACAGCTAAATTTGTAGCAAGCAGTAATCAACTTCAGCTCTCAACGTGCGAGTTAAGAGCAGACTTTTGAATTTTTTTGAATTTTAAACAGGTTCTTTATATATAACGGAATCTAATATTTTAGTCAGATCTATATCGTATTTTCGGGAATTTACGGGATGTAGAAACTTTAGCGTTGTTCAATATAACTCTTTGAATATATCTTCAACTATTTAAAAAAAATCTTGGATCTATCATAGTCTCAGTTAAAAACTGCGGAAAGGATAACATAATATACTGCGGAAAGGATAACTGAATACTGATAGTTTAAATACATTTTGTATCAAATTTTGGTGAACATTCAGAAAATAACAAGCCATAGGATTTATATACAGTAGGTACGTAAGTATCTACTTAACGTCAATGTTTACGTTTAATGTTTTAAGATATTTTTTCGAGATCAGAATGGTATTATAACGTTATTACTAAATTTATTTTGATATCCTGTTAGTGGACTGTAATTTTTATACAATTGATATTCATGTTTATAACTGTCCTGTAAAAAAAATCTTATTAATGCATCTCGGCCGTCTTTAATGTTTCAGTTACGCTAATTACGAATTTGTCGGTAAATTACTGACAATTTGTACAAAAAAATATCCAAAAATTTCACGACAATTTGCTTAAAATTACACCTCATCAGTGTCTTTGGGCGGTTCGTAAGCTCTTTTTAATTAAGCACGTATCTGTAATTCGGTTTGGTTGAAATCTTAAAATTTATTCTCTCCGCGGTACATTACGACTGTATTTGTGGTAATTATATGACTTGGAATATCTTGGTGAAATTATACTAAATGTAATTCATGTTATCAAATAGTTTCACTTTTATTATCCCTCGATTCTTCCGTGCTATTTTTAAACCAAAGCCTGATTTTAAAACTTCTTCGATTCAATGCTATAGAGCAATCACTTAAAAAGGGAACATAATCGAGGCAAGTTGTCAGAAAAAGACCTACAAAATGGCGGTTTCTCAAGAAGCGAACGTGTCTCCGTTTTTGCAAAAAACCGGGGAGGCGATGTAAAACATCGTGATTTTACGATCGTGGGAATAGCACTATTTTTGCCTTGTAGAATTATCAACGTGATCGCATCGCGCGCGCACGTGACACGAATGCGCCCGCGCAGCCGCACCGCCCTTATGAATTATTAAATCTTTTATTGTTGCCACCGCAAAAAATAAGGCAAAACCACACAGCGATTTCTATTCCGAAAATAGTAGTCAATCGAATTGTCTGCTATTTACTTTATGGGATTCTGTATTTGGCTGATGCGATGTTGCTGAGATATCAGATGACTGACAGCTTGATAGATTGGCACCTTATACGTCCTTGTGAGGTGAAAGCTAAGGTTCCGCGTTAGGGTTAGTTTAAATGACACAACAAAAGCTAGCTCATCAAAATACAAATAATTTGCACGAAGTATTTTATAATTACGAATTCAATCGCGTGACGTGTGAAAATTTTGTGATTGTTCTTATAATTTTTTATTACAAACACTTTATTGCCATATTTTTCAGTAAAATCTTGACTTACTTATAGGAGCTCGTTTAGTCTGCCTTGCAATCTC
>DWRA01003871.1:0-11497 GCA_018250295.1 Spathilepia clonius | reverse complement strand
TAAGTTTATCTCCTTTACCACACCCTTCAAACCAGAACACAGCAGCGCTTAACACTGCTGTTATTAGGCAGAAATAAACCACCTTTAACTACTACTAAAATTACTATTTTAAAAATATATAGCGTTTAATGTGTTATTATGGTGCGGAACACGCCGTGCGCAAGTTCGACTCGCGCTTGGCCGATTATTTAATTGCAAGGGCAATGACCTTCCGTATGGTTGGAAGCTAGTTGAAAATTTAAAGGCATCAATTGTAAATGTAGACTTAATATAATGACAATGTATGAATATGGAAGACGTATGTTTATACGCCTTACGTTTATATAGATTATACGTTTATTGTATAATGTGACCATCGTTACGGTGCGTTGTGAAGAAACATAGTAAAAGTCCATAGAGATTAATTAGGAGGGTCATAATTAAATAAAGGATCAACACGTCGGTCGTCCCCCAATTACATAGACGTAGATTACCGTAGACCACATAACGAATAGTAAGATTACTGTTGTAATAGACATTATAGAAACAATGCTTCATTGGATAACATTAATGTAATACACACCTAAATATTAAAATCCTTTGACATAAATATCACGATTTCGAATTTTATGAATTATTTAATAACAACTTTAAAATAAGATCTCGTTTGAAAAGTAACTGATTTGATAAATATGAATGACGTATGAAGAAGGAAAATGACAATTTAAAAAAAGAATATATTCTGATGTGAGCGTTGAATGAATACATTACAATTAAAAATTGAATTAAATTGCCCTCCGGGTGTAAATGTGATATAATTATATTAAATTCCAAGTTCACACGATAACAAATAATTGTTTAGTGGACATGTTACGAGACTAAAATAACGACAACGTGAATATACTCATAATAAGGGTGTACTATTGTGATGTGGCACTTTGCCGCTTCTCATAATATGATGTATCAAGCTTAAACATATAGATATCATCATTGACTTATTAGTCAATTAATGTCGGATCGTGTATGAGATTTAGAAAAAAAAACAAAGGGGTTCGTATTGTTGTGCGATAATGTTATGTCAAAATTGCGGTTGATGCTTGCCAATGCAACCGTTGTTACGCGCCTTAATTACCTACCGTAACCAATTAAAAAAATTCTTTACCATATGATGGCAGCAAATGAGCAGCAAGTAAATCTGATGATAAATGGCCACTGCTGTCTATAGGCTGTCTATACCTGCAAGCGATCTCAGATAAAATTACAATCCTACCTGACGTCGATTGCACAATTATCATGCAGAAACAGACGGTCAAAGAATTTGCGAAAGACACTTAATTAGTGAGAACATAAGAACTCTTAGCTGTAGGTATATGTAATTCCTTATAAATTTCATAAAACATTAAAAATCATCATCATTATATTCCGTAACCTTGTAATGGTAATTGCATAAAATAAATACGCCCATTAATTACTTTAAACTATTAATTAACTGCTCCATATAATTATTTGTATAAGTAATCAAATAAGACACTCGTTCTTAATTGTTCTAGCACACGGTAAGAACAGTACACAATCTCGTGCGTACATAGAATGTTTGCTGCCAACCGCTTGTGCTGCGCTTGTTTAGCAAGTTTACTTGTACATAACCGAACGGATTTTATTTTTCTGAAGGTGCAAAAACGAATATTAGCAATATGTAGTTTTTTTTAATGAGTTAACAACGTAGAAATTGTTTACTTATTAAATTGCAAACATCATTTAATATACCTGGAAATTGAGGGATTTCTTAATTGAACTTCACTTGAATTTCATAAAACGACTTACAGATATAAGACCAGGCGATGGACTGTCGTTTTTTCCTACAAAATTATTCATACTCGTGTACTGCGGTTACAAACTTCTCTTTTTACTGGAAGTTACCAACAAATGTACATCCAAGGACTGGTATATTTATACTGAAAAGTAATGATATAAATTCATATTTTCAGAAATATAAACATTGTAATACAAAAAGCGCTCATTTTTTAATCGATGAAGATATGTGGTTGAATAAGAAATATTAAAAGTACGAAACTTAACCTAACTTAATAGTATAAAATTCGATCTGTACCTCTGAATTTTTGTTACTATGGAAGAAATTAATTAGAAGTCATATCACCAGTACAATAAAATCGCAAGGAAACGTTACACATAGAGTTGTTCAAAATGCTTTTAAATATATATTAGTCAACTAATCTGCACTTGATTATAATAGTAGAATCCAAAACTTAAACTTTTGTCATCTTGAGGAAATACCCGTGCTCAGCAGCTCATATTTGATCACTGTTTAAGATATATTAAAATATGCAGTGTTAACACAATAGAAATGTAATTAAATAATCAAGTCACAGAGAAATGTAAAGGAAGCACCGGCACAGGCGTACACGGTGGAACCATTATCGGCGATGTACAGCGGTTGGAAGCGGTTACACATGAATGAAATACCACATGCTGTGTATACTTATCATCAAGCAAAACAAACAGAAGATGATTGAAGACCAATCAAGAATAAATAGAATAACTAAGGTATTTTTGCACCGGTCCGAAAAATGGTACGTATTTTTTTTTTATATTCACAACGAAACCGTAAAATAGCTTGCAATTCGTTTGATTGTATGTGGTCACTGTAGCCCGTGGACATAAATATATATTCAATTCGGAAAAGAATTTAAATCCTATTTAAGTCGTAGATTTCTTACTAGGTCTGATTAAATCGGCACGCCTCGTTTAAATATATTTCGCTTAAAACCAGAACACGGCAGCATTTGATACTTTTATGAAACTAATGTAGCAAGCTTGCAATCCCCTCGCTGTTCCGTGGTCAATGATACTCATGGACATCTGTAACCGATTTCATTATTTCGAACTGGAAGGCGACCACAGATGCGTACGCTGCAATGTAACTATGAAAAACCTTGTAAACAACAAACAACCTTTTTGCTCTTTCTCATATGACTTTTCATATTAAGTAATTGTACTCAACATACGTGTTAGGTAGGACAAAACTTACCATGAATCATAAATTACTATTTAATTAATACAAACAGATGATATTAAGTGCAATTTCTGCACACTCCTACACTAGCAGACAAAACATCAGATTTAATGTTACCTGTTGAAATATTTTGTGATTCAATCCATCCATGTTGCAAGCAGTGATTCATGTTTGCATAATTTTCGTAAGCAATAATGTTACATTATCTATCAGTCGTAAATTTCGTGAATAGTGCATATTTTACTTGTTTTTCTGCTTAGGTATTTACTTTATAAAATTTATTAAGAACTACTAAGTTAAACGTTTGAAGGTGGTAGTACCCCTTGTGTTTCAATTTGGGAGGAACCACCACTATACCTACATTTATTTCTGCCTTATAAAAGCAGTAAAAAGCTAAAAAAAACCTTCAAGCTCCTTTATAATAAGTGTCATATTCATCCCTTACTTAACCACATAGAAGATGAATTTCAGAAATCTGTTAAATCTCATATTACTAGACTCGGCGATTTAAATGATGCATTAAACACTCTCACATCTCTCACTTGAGTCTGTCACATTTAGTAATAACAAGTATACGATAAGTATACAATGCATAAACTATTAAAAATCATGTAAAAACAGGATATTCATAAATAAACAAAACGCATTCAGCATGAGCACCGTCGTATTGCAACTTTACATATTTGCGCATACATTGCTAATGTTGACATGTTAAAACACTGTAAATATTAAATATATTTAACTTTAAACGCGACTACAGTATAACAGACCCAAAGTTCATCTTACACACAGAATATTTCGGATCGGTCTCTTGCCAAGAAGAAAATTAATTATTGTTTTTCTTAATCTACGCTCTTTTATATAAAATAGGATATCCTGCTTACCCATACCGTTACACTTGTCATTTCATTTTATAGTTATTAAAACTCTCCAAAATACAATATACTTTCGATTACTTATAACTTGTACTAAATAAAAATAATTAGCGCATTATATGAACTATACATGGATCAATGTGAAGTGATTTTAACATATGTATTTCAGAGGCTTTCTCACTGCAGCAAAACCGCTCGTTGTTTTGCTGCAGTGAGATCGCCAGCATACCTGTTTTAGGCTAACTGCGGTGTTCTAGTCTGTAAGATGTGATAAGGCAAGTATACTAGGTAACATAATGCATTCCAAATTAGTCCTCAGAGGCCGCGACGCATCTCTGCACCGACCTTAGCGAGAATTCTTAGCCTATTTAAAATCAGTAACATAAAATATATTCATCTATATAGTATGTAATATTAGCTCAGGGATATAAATTCAGTTAATTATTCGATTCTAGATTTAAACTACCAGGTAAAATTGCCATCAGGTAACACACGCTGCCTTGCAGTCCTTATTAATACATATATCGTAAAACGCGACGCAAAGGAACGTAATAATTGTATAAAATGCGTGCTTTAACACAAAAGTCCGTTGTCGGAAACGTAGTGAGCGACACCATAATGGCGATATCTACAATGAAAAGCACGATGACAATTGTTCCTTTCTAACGCTATCTCGCAAGTGTCCACCCGTTTTGCTTTCGAATAAATAACACAAACAAATGTTTAGAACATTAGTAACACACTTGACAATTAGATAAATATTTCATAACCGATACGTTTCCGAGAGAAACCTAACATTAAAAAGGCAATTCTGTGATATAGTACTTATAAAGTTTACATAACAGTAGCATAGAAAAATGACCTAAAAATTTTTGTTCTTTTTTCTTCTAGTTGTATAAGTTTGTCGTAAACTTACTATTAGCATGATTGTGACAGCTGGTTTAATGAATAAAATCAGCCTGACGACAAGATTAAGAGTGACGGTTAGTCAGTATGTAAGTAGTGTTAGTTGAGGAGGTATGGAATGTTATATGTATGACCTGTATGTAAAGAATATCATTATAATCCATAAAGTCATATAATTGTTGTTTCCCAGCAGTCTTATAAATAACTGTTATTGTAGTCGCTACGCAGCCTGTCTTAAAAAAAAGAAGCAGAATTTTTAACCGGCCTAAACTTAGTAGTTTTTAGTATCGCTACTAAAATACATTACTAAACTAATTATCTTCAACTAAAAACGTAACTTTTGTAAATACATGGCCACAAAACATTACTAATTTGACTGAGTGCACTTGTGCGTTGATTTCTGCGGTTTCCGCGGTCGACTCACTCTAATAGAGCTGTGAGTGCATAGAATAACAGTACAATTCCCCGTTCCCTGCCTAAATAGCGACCGACAAACCGTGCACATAAATAATGCAACTATAGCAGTGACGTCACCGCCAGAGTCCCGTTGAACAGTTGTGTTATGCACAGTTTAGCGTTTAGTGTTCCTGACGCGCGATTAACGGATGTGATGAATGGATTATGATCCTTGGATTGACATTGTTTTCCGCTAAAGTTTAATTTACGCTCATGTTCAGAATCCTTTAATTGTATTTGTATTTGCTTTATCTTTCTCTTGCGGTTAATGCGGTTGCACGCGTTAAAAAAAATTCATTGCACCTCTTTTTTATGTGCTTTGACTTGTGTATCTTACATGTGTTAGATAAATGGATGGGTGAGTAGCCAATCATTACAAAACCATGGGCATGCACCTCTGATTTTTAAAGTAACGTGCTTATTTAAAATTAATTATCTCTTGTGATAATTCTGAAGGAAAACATTGTGAGTAAACATGCACACCCAATGGTTCTTAAAAGAACTTCCCAAAGGGGCATGTAGTCTAACGATTTGCACTTGGCTAGCGCGGTAGACTATGGCCTAACCTTTTTCATTTCGAGAGGAGGTCCGTGTTCAGCAGTAGGGCAGTAATGAGTTGAGGATGATAAAGAGTCCAAGATCGCCAGCTACGTGGCCTTTGAAATCACAACTGATCCTCAACCAACAGCTAGCGATCACAAATAGAACTTGTTATGACGCTTAAGGTAATTTTATAGATCGGTTACAATCTACACAAAGTACACGCGTTTCCTCTTATCCTCTACAAATTCCGTTTCCCGTCAGACTATTCCGTGCAAGATAATTTTGCAAACGGCTGAACAAATACGTATATAGAATTTATGCATGAAAATTAAGAAAATACCGGAAGTGCGAGGAGGTTGGTTGTTTAATAAATCCATTAAGATATAAACGCCAAATCCAACGCGGATGTTTTCTTCCCAAACACCGCAGCGATTCAACTACGGTGGTATTCCAAACACGTATTGTAGAGCGCTCATTCGGAATAAATCTCACTTACGAGTCACGACGCAGTATTCGGGAACTAATACACTAAGATCGCGGTCAGAGAAGTGGACGATAAATACCGATGTATTGTTAAATAACAGAAATAAAAGACATTAAAAGTTACAAAATTTAGCCGAATGTTTCAACTAATATAACAACTAATAGCGTTTTTCTGATTAATTTAAAACAGAAAAACGCTAATTAAATTGATAATTAATTCAAACGTAACAAACTAGAATTCTTAAATAAAAAGTCTTCTCGCAAATAAAGGATTTGTAAGTTTATTATAAATTCCAATGGCTGATTAATTGGATCAGCCTTTGAAACTCCACTGCTGGAGATAGGACTCGTCTAATCTACACCACGGATGGATCTACGCGAATCCGACCGGTCCTGGGCACTCTAAATACTACGGTATCCCGCCGTCCTTTTCAGATCATCAGCCTACCTGGTCGGCGGGCATCCTGTACTTCTTTTGCCCAGACGTGGTCTATTTGATATGGAACTTTATAGCCCATCCCTTGTCTGCGAAGTGTTGTATTATATCGGTCTAATTTGTACATACTGTATTTTCGTTTCAAGGTATATTACTTTACTAAGAGTATTAAGAATAAAATGACTAAAATATTTGATGGAGAAATATTTTAATCAGGTTATTCTACGCTAGCGATGTTATAAACCTGTAAACCCTGGTGCCATAAACACAACGAGAGAGCACCGAGGGCTCTCCCGAACTAATATTAGTTTCTCGTTTCATTCGGTTATAAATTTCGATAGTTTACTGTTTTGGCACTAGGCGACGACAAGCGCACCTACATTTCCTTCCCAAAATTCGCATCGATATTCCCAAGAAATACATTTACATCGGTAAGTAAGGAGGAACTTTAATCTCCATTCCCTGGAATAGGTTTTTATCGTGTAAGATTTCCTTCACATAAACATCATTTTTTTTTAAAGTATAAAGATTATAAAGAAAGTAGAAATACAAAGTGGCCTAAAGTTTAATTCTATGCAGTACATATGTTGGTCAGGCAAATGGACCACTTTATAAGCGGTAATTATATTTATCTGTAATCTTAAATGTGTACCTACCTAATTACATTTATGTCGACATGCACACAATACTTATTTAAATTCAAGAGACCTTTAATTCATCTTTAATACCTAAAGTAGAAAATAAAATAAATGAAACTAACTATCCTTTTGTTCATATTAGTGCACTCAGTATAATTAGCTGACGTGGTTGCAAACAAACAATTTAAATTGAATTAATAAGTTGCAATATTCCTTTATTTTTCATACATATTAAGTGATATTACCACAGTAATTATAAACGACCTTTAAATGTCTGCATATTGTTATTACCTACGTATATTATTAGCAGAACTAAAATATCAACTAAGACGTTTCTTAACACAATATTCTTAATTTCTATGCTGAATTTTATTGTTCAATATTTTTAGACACTTTTTATGATACTATAAATATACAAGATTTATAGACCCATTCATCAGACACCGTGACTAATATCTTAGGATCACGTATATATAAAACAAGACATTTATTTTAAGTTGTGACAAGAGAGATTGGTCGGCATCCGAATAGCCAGACTTTCATATAAGAGCCCCATATATCATCTCACTCTGTCCACGCAAAAGATTCTTACTGAAACAAATTCTACGTCTGAATTTGTAGACGATTAATATAACAAAAACATAATGCTACAAATAAAAAAAATACAAATCTAATATATTACATTAAAACTTTCCATATATAATATGCTTTTAAATGACGAAAACCCCATTCAAATCGGATCAGTAATTTTTGAGAAAATCGCGAGAATAAAAATATACAAATATATATAGACACATATCTTCTTCTGAAGTCTGTTGAAAATGGAAAGTCGGTATTTTAACCATTAAATAAACGTGAGCGATCCTTGTAGAGTTCCGTGACTAAATGCGATAAAACTGAATCTTTAACATTTTGTCCTGTCCGCCTGTTCATCCATATATCAGATACTGGTTAAATAGTTATTTAGATGTCTGCCAGACTGAGTAACAAACCTGGATCTCTGCTCGTGCCTGACCAATGCGGTCGCTGCTGGATGTGGTAGTAAATAAATAAATAAGTAGTTTGGCTACCACTGTAAACACTAATCAAAGTTAGATATATTCTCTGTATATTTCAGTATTTGACTCTCTATGATAGATGGCGCGACTCTTTAAATAATATAAAATAAATAATGTAAATACAAAGTTGACCAAATCAAATGTATTGTATATTCAAATGGTCTTACACTTACAATAACATAAATTTAGTTATATTCTACCTAATAAAGTATGAAAAAATTAAAAATGTCAAATATACAAATAACAACATTAACAATCAATTTATAACCAACTGGAAAGATTATACCAATTTAGTAAATTCAATATAAATACTTATATAATAAATTTAAATGTCACTATTTGATTCCATTAAATACAGTAATTACTTACAAATAACATTATATAATCATTCCATTATTCAATATAATCATGGGATTACAAATAAAAATTAATGTATTAATTCTGATCTAATCCTTTTTTGTAAGTAACAATCTTGGATTGTACAAAAGGTATTTTAAATTAAATTGACATTAAGTCGACGACATAAAATTTTATTATTTTATTATTATTCATAGATACATGTTTTATGGTATCCTCAAGAATCCATATTGAGCGGCGAACGCTCTAGCGACCGCGACACCATTACGATATGCTTCGACACCCCTTGGAATGCAACGGCGCATTTACACTAAACACTTGAAATAAACACTTAACATACCAACTAAATCAAGAATGTTTTATTACTAAGCAATTGTGTTCGAAAATGCCTTTGTAATGGCAGTAGTTACACATTTCTCCGTGTTCTAATTTGATGTTGACGTCGTTTAGACACACAATAGATACAAATAAAAAAGAACATGCATAGTATGTGGTTTCGAAATATCCTATTTTATAAGCTCAGACGCCTATTTGTACAACACAAAAATGTACTAATGAGTTTTTATTTTTTCGCGTGTTTATTCTGAAAATTACTTAACAGATTCAAGCGGAGCTTTTATGAAAAATTTGCGGACGATTAAAGAAATTACATATTCCTATTAGGTACTTTTACTGCAAATTTGTAGGACTGATTGGGTACATAGGTATACGAAACGTGGAAATTATGCTTACTGTGTATTTAAAAAAAACAACTAACTGAAGACAAGCGAAACACCAAATCCATAACAAACATTCATACATATAGGAATCTATATGTCAATAAAAAATGTCAATGCACAATTGTATGTCACGAAATACACTATGTGAGATTATTTGCAAATAAAATCAGCTTTTAGTTAAAGAGATAAGTATAGCGTTAAAGTTTCTTAACTTGAAAGTGTAAACGAGGCACGACGAGGGAAAAATTCCAATGAAAGGATACGCGCATTAAAGCTTCGAGCCGAAGTGGAAATCGGAAAGTTATGAACATACTTCCAACTTTAAAAGATATGTATTAACAGGTACAGTTTATCGAATAGAAAATAAGTAATATAATTACAAAAAAAACGTTGACTACTACAGACAAGTAGTAGACAATGTCGCAAAGTGAAAAATAAAATTTAAAAAACCAAATTATGACTACAACAACTTGCATCTGGAAATGAACCTAGAACCTCTGGAACTAGCGTACAGCTCCTGAAGCGCCAATACTAATCAATCATTATTATATTTAACTTTAATAGTACAATATTGCCAGAACATTATTGCAGAGATTATCAGAAGAACAATTTAAAATAATCTTTGAATCAGTTCATACCGCTTTTTCGCTTTATTAAGCCCAACATTCATTCAAAGGGATGATCCGATCAAATTCGACTTTAAAGACTCGATCGGGGATTTATGATATTCAGGTATCAATAGAGACGGATTAACCCTAAATTTGACATCCAATAGTCCTATTAGCCACGTCAATGTCAAGTTTGGATAAAATTTAACGACGCTGGCGTTAGTATCAATTTTTAAATGTATGAAATATGCGTGCAGATTTTTGTGATTAAAGTTCATATTTATTTTAAAAACACTTCAAACTATCAAAAAACCGATTGAAGAGTTCTAAATCTAGTTTCATATAAACAACGGAATCCGTAGATTTCAGAACAGTGCATTTTTACAATCAAATACTTTTTACAAACACCTATCATGAACATTCTTAACTGTTACATAAACAATTCCGGGTAACTATTTACATAACACGCTGGTATTTCTAACACAAGACGAATAATCTGCACTTTTACAACGGTACCAGCCCGTTAGTACAATATTTTCAATATAGTATAGTATGTAGTAGTATGTATATAGTATGTATGAGTATGTGCCAAAATTATAATAATACTGTGGCCGAAAACTGCTGCTCATCATTCTTGTGCCGTTGAATCCAGAAACTTTAAATTTTGGTCAGGAGTACCTCATATAAAGCAAGTGTGCGCTAAGAATTAATAATTTCTTAAGGGGAGATTAGTGGAAAAATACTTACATAACTACAAACCGCCACACTCGCTAACCTATTTGCGCATTAACGTTGTCTAAACAAAACCTGCTTTCAACTGTGTGTAGACTTCGTAAACCAGGAATTATAATTTTAGTCGTCCTCGCATAACGCGCCATTAAAATGTTTATTATCATCAAGTTTTGCCCAGCCAATATTTCAATTAAAATTGTTGGATTTCTGGTAACAAGAAATCTGTTACCGGTACATAACACGGATTGAGTTGATTTAAACCGTTCCAAGATCTTTTTGGATTTAAAAATGGTAGAATAGGTGATGTACCATTTATAATGGTAATGTTACGTTTGCGGCTGAACCGTACACAATGCGTTTTAATATAGATGTTAACGTTAGAGGTGGTAGAACCCATTGTGGTAGGACTCCAACTGCACCACCGCTCCACTTATTTCCGTCTAATATCAGCAGTATTAAGCGCTGCTGTCTTCTGCTTTGAAGGGTGTGGTAAGGGAGACATACTTATCCGAAGCATTCAAAATTAGTCCTCACGGGTAGCAATGCATCTGTGGCCGACCTCACGTAGGATTCTAGTCTTATCTAGGGTGGATTATAAATGTCCATGGGCGGCAGTTGCCACTTACCATCAGGTGGACTGCATGCTCGTTTGCTACTCAATCATATAAAAAAA
>DWRA01003870.1:0-11499 GCA_018250295.1 Spathilepia clonius | reverse complement strand
AAGTCGACCACAGATGCGTTGCTACCCCTGAGGACTAAGTTTGAATGCCTCGTTAAGTTTATCTCTCTTACCACACCTTACAAACAACCAAAGAAGACAGCAGCGCTTAACACTACTGTTATTAGGTAGAAATAAGTGTGGTGGTAGTGCCGCCGGAGTCGAACTACAAAGGGTTCTACCACCTTTAAATTAAATTCTTACTCTATTGGGATATATAATTTGTATTATTATATATATTTTTAATAAGAAACCATAAATCAAATAGGTAGTTTTATTCGACATAAAATTACGCATTGAAACTACAAAAGAAGTAGATTAGATAATTCTTTCAAATAAATATTCTTTCTAATCATTAATAAGTAATTAAGTCAAAGACGAAATCAAATAGACTTAACCAATATTACTCAAATAAATACAGCTGCTAACTAAGGAAAGCACATTGCAAGATTTCTAATCGTTCCTATAAAACTAAAAATAGCGAAAAATACTTCATGATTTAATAACGATTATATATTTCTTTACATTCCTACGATGCGCAGTTATATTACAACCAAGTTATTGCTATTTTCGTCGGTAGGTTTGGAATCTTGATATCATCCATATAAGTAAATAGATTTATCTGTTAATGTGGATGATATTGATTGTGTAGCCAATCTTCCAGCACCAAAGCCACACCTCTTTCGCCGACCATAATAGACGGAGCGTTAGTATTACCACGAGGCACTATGGGCATTATGGATGCATCTATGACTCTAAGATGAGAGACACCGTAGACCCTTAATCTTGGGTCTACTACCGCTTTCTGATCCCATTGCGGTCCCATTTTACAAGTCCCAACTGGATGATATGGTGTCGAAGTGTATTGCCTCGCCAGGCAAACTATATATTCGTCGGTACCCCATTTATAGTCCCTGCACTCTGGTAGAGGTATTTTGACAAAATAAGCTCCTCTGGATTTAAAGGCATCAGTTTGCTCCAAGCTTAACAAAAACCTCACTCCCTTAATCAACGGAATCAAATCTGAATCATCTCCGAAGTAATTTGGATATAGGAACGGAGGTCCATTTGGATTCGTCGCGTTTAGTAATAAAATGCCTCTACTGTTGGGAACCAAATTCATTGTTCTGGGTACCAGACCGTTGTAAAACGCTGTTGGTAATATCGTAATCTTCGTAGACGTTACTGGATCACGTACAAACTCTTCCCACATGACATTATCGACTTGGTACTGTATGTCCGGCGCTGGGAGATGGGGTTCTGTCTTAATGAAGGCTATGGAAGACACGGGACCGTTTCCAGATAAGGGCCCGTCTTTTATTTCCGAGTAAGCGTAATCATAAACTGATTGGATGATCTCTTCGTTGCTGACAGTTGTCGCTGTTTTATTCGGCAGAGCTACAACTATTCCATTGAATGTTACGTGGTCGTGAAGGTTTTCGCCCACAGCTAAGTCTTGAACGACAGGGATTCCGAAGTGCCGTAGATGTTCTTTCGGCCCAACACCAGATAACATTAACAACTTTGGCGAGTTAATTGCTCCTCCGCTAAGAATAACTTCCTTTCTAGCTGTTACTGTGAATAGCTTATTGTGGTGAACGTAGACGACTCCATACGCCTTCTTATTTTTGTCAAAAAGAACTTTAACAGCTTCTGATTTAGTTTTTACTGTTAAATTGGGTCTTTTCCATCGTATTGGTTGTATAAATGCGTTATTGGTTGATACTCTTTCACCGTCTAAGCTGACAGCTTGTCCTTGCATAGTGCCTTCTTGGTGCGCTCCATTAAAATCTAGAATGGGCAGTCCTCTTTGGTTGAATGCTTCTGTCATCATGATTGACGGTCTATCGAAGTAGGGGAATCTGGACACGAATTGCTCTCCCCTCACCCCATGATGTCTACGATCAAGAGCTTCCACATTAATGTTCCTCTCAGACTTCTTGAAGTATGGTAACACCTGGTTAGTTTGAAAAAAAAATCACTTTCACTTTTGACTTTTCATTTCTTTAAGTGTATAATTCAGTCAATAAAAGTAAAAAATATGAAGCGTTTATAATTACTTAAGCAAATTAAAAAATTGGAAAACAATCTTCAATATTATAAGTGCTTTATTGGCTTTTCGTGGTTAAGATTTAGTAGTGTTTGTGGTTCTTATATTAGTGCTGTAGCTATTTACCCAGCAATGCTGAAGTCTTAATAAAGGATTACAAGTGTTTAAATTACACCAAAATAATTACGTTCTTAGTGCCTGCAAAGACTTATTAAAGCTTGTGTTTTCTTGATTAGAAGTGCTTATACATTTTAAGAATTTCCGTGCGTTCATCATGCTTCTAGTCATCTCTATAACTTCATCCAACATTGTCAACTTTTTGATAATTCAGGTGCGTGAGTGCAGTTTAGGTGTAAGAAAGTAAAGATCTATCGATCTTTACTTTCTAAGAGACTCGACATTTTATTGTGCTTGTGAATATTAGAATATCTTACGTCTTCATTGCTTTGTCAGACATTGCCAAATTCTAAATAAGATAATTCGGGTGCTTAATTGCATTAAACATTGTTTTTTCTACATCTGTGACAAGACAAAGTACTTGTGTTTCTTCTACTGGATTAACTTAAATATTCTTAGCTCCATCTGCTCAATTGGTAAGATAACTCAGGTGCCTGAATTTAAGTCTTGTATCTCAGTGGTTCAACATTCGTTAGTGCTTGTATTTCCATTATTGATGTCTTACGTCGTTATAGCTCCATCCAACGTTGCCTAGCTCAGCCCACTTGTCATAATCCAGTCTGTTTCCTCTGACGTAGGCTAAGGAGTTAATGCTACTGGATCCTCCCATCATTTTGCCCCTGGATTTGAAACAATTCTATCAACCATACTAAACCTTACTGTTAAAATAGAGATTATTACTTCGTTTTTAACCTATAAATCACTATTAGTAAAATTGTTGAGCTATTTGACATTAACCTATGGCCACACTACTGCAGTTACTACAGTTTAAAGGTAGTAGAACCCTCTGTGATTGGCCTCCGGCGGCACCACTGCCACACCTTGCACTGCCTTATAACAGCAGTGTTAAGCGCTGCTGTGTTCTGGTTTGAAGGGTGTGGTAAGGGAGACATACTTTTTCGAGACATAACTTAGTCCTCAGGGGTAGAGGCGCATCTTTGGTCAAACTGAGTTAGGAATCTAATTTTATCTAGGGTTGATCACAAATGTCCATGGGTGGCAGTAGCCACTTACCATCAGGTGGCCTGTATGCTCGTATCCTACTTCTACAATATATTGCAGTTGAATTTTAAACCAGATAAAAACAACCGATTGAGCGGAAATTTTGCATACCTGTTTGGTTAGGATGACAATGCATGATTAGCCTAGTGACGTCATTCGAAATCCAATATGGCGGACGCATAATAAATTATAAATTATTTTTATGATTCCCTTAATATGCCTATCAAATATAACTAAAGGTTCTCTGAGAAGAATCCGAAAAACCAGGATGTTTCTTAAAAGCTTGTCCTTAAAAGGCTTTTTTAGTAATTTATTTCGGATAAAAAAAGTAATTTATAGAGTTATTATGTGTTATGAATGACTATAGTCTTTTTAAGAATTAAATATTCGCTCACTGTACTGTTTTACTGAAGTAACTAAAATAATTTATAGACTTGTGGTAGAGGCGTACCTTTAGAGTAAATGTTTTCTATAGAGCAAATATTGCAAGAGCCCTTCACTCATGTTAGGATCAATGCAAACTTGAGAACGACGTAGCTTCAACGTACTAAGCATAAGAAAGCCACTATGCCTCTTGAAAATTCACAAACGCGACTTTGCACGAAACAAGTATATGTTTTCTGACGCTCCCGGCAACCCTTGTGCCCATCTTCATGTCTATATGGGCCTGAAAGCTAAAGAATGTCCTAATAGCAACCCAATAATAATAAGAATATAGTTGAAGTGTCTGTCTGTAATATCAAAATAACAGTTCTATTTAAATACATATGGTTGTGTATACGTCATTTTTAACAAAAACATATTTATTCATTCGTGCCTGTCTGTTTATCCATATGTTATGGCTAATCTCGGGAACGCCTACACCGATTTTCACACGATTGTTTTATATTGGAAAAAAAGTTGAGTTTCCAAAAATTATAAGCCATGAAATGTGCGCGCCTCAAATCCTTAAGCTGAAGATATCAAATTTATAGGTCACGTAATATTATTTATAAACCCACCTGCGTTTATAAATAATATTGATGTGAAATAATAATGATCGTGATAACGCACAACTAGTTGTAACTGCTCAACATCGGCAGTAAATTGCCAGCGCTATTCGCGCTCTATGTATGATAACAGCTCTGAGATTTCCACTCATATAACGCGCAGAAACTTTGTTTACTGAAATCGTAGGTTACAGCTTGTTTAGCGTATTTTCGCAGGAAATTGCGCCGCGAAACCCTTTAATAAAAACGTGGAAAGCGAGGCAATATTCCTATGAGTTTTATTATACACTCCTACTCCATAATATTCACAATTTCGTCGAGATGTTGTAAGGAAAAATATGAACGAAATTTTGTATTAATATGTTGCTGTTTTTAAGTTTTTAAAGCAGTTTTTACGATACATTAAAATGCCATGGCTAGAATTAAAGGTAATTACGAACTTCGGTGGTTCAGTTATTTAAATGGGGCGTATTTTAGCATGATTTTAATATTAATTTTAATCAATTAACTTTTGAAGTTGTAAAAGGTAGAACCCTTTGTAGTTCGACTCCGGCGGCACCAACGCCACGCTTGTTTCTGTCTTACAACAGCAGTGTTAAGCGCTGCTGTCTTCTGGTTTGAAGGATGTGGTAAGGGTATTCCAGCGACATCAATATATACCAGTGTTAGTAATGTTTCTGCGGAAGAAAATGACTACAGAATCAGAATTCCACTGCAATGAAATAAAGTTGGTGCTACTGATGAGGAGTACCGCACATGACGTTTTTCTTAAATTAAGATCTAGCTAGAGTTCGTATGTGTGGCAAGAGTTGAAATTGATACAATCCGATTAAGTATCGGATACATATAGGTAGTTTACTTAGTTCGTGTACATTATTTTAATCTTTTGTATTGAGACCCTACTTAAAGTACATTGTATAATGTGTTAATTACTGAAGATTACGTACCTAAAAGATAACTGTAAAGTTAGTCTATCATTTTATCCTAATGGTTGATGAAATGTCTGTAGAATATTAACTTAACAGTTGCTCTTTATTCACCGCTATGAAATCTAAAGGTTAATATATTTAACAATACCTTCATTAGTAAACTTTTTCTATATTTCAATCCATTTATATAATTGTTAAATTCTACCATGTTTATTTTATGAAATAATTAATATCTACAAGCTACATTACTATAAACATTTGTAATGAAAGTGTTACTAAGCTTTTTAGATTATAGAAAATGTAAAAAATCCGTGTTACACGAATTACGTGGTTAAGCGCATTACGCAGATACGACTAGAAAATGACAACAAATCCTTTTCATTTGAACATACCTACATTTTCTATAATTTAAGATTGCGTCTCCTATATCTACATAAGTGACAAAATAATTGTTATGTAAAATGAGTCGGTTAATCCCTGTAACTATTCATTTCATTATGATTTCCCGTACGATACCTACTTGTGATATTCTGGAAGTGTAAGCAATAACGTGTCTTATATCTAGCTACTTTTATAATAAATTAATAGTTTAACTTCTAGCAGTCATATAGGCACTTAATAGACAATGTAAAGGAAATTCAGACGTAATTCTTAAAAATATTTTTAACGTAATAGCATTCAGCTATAGGTACTTGTATTCAAAATATTTCATTGTAAATTTTAAATACTTGTAAATATATTATAGCATAGATTGTTTTTACTCGTATAAAAAATTACCTTCGAATATAACGAATGGCTTCGCGTCAAAACAAAGCGTCACCATTTTTAAAGGCCGATTCGGCATCCTTTTAATTTGAAACATTTGGGTGCGTAACAACATTCCCTTATAATACTATGTATGTATTTTGTAATGTGATTATGTATGTCTATACTGAAGCGCATCATAAATAACCATGACATTTACAAATTACATTGCAGACAACACCTATATTGCATACATTTATATTCTAAGGAAATGTCTAAAATTGAAAGTTGAGTCTTGATGTCTTGTCTCGTTGGATAACTGCCAATGTTGCCCGGAATACCTTTTAATTTATCAATCTGTGCATATTCTCTGTAACTTAAGTTCTTGTATATACGGAGAAATTAAAGACTAAACAATTTAAGGCATATGTTAGTGCCTAGTGAATGCCTAAACAAGTATACAAAATGATAAATACATATGAAAAATTGTGATTAGTGTACTCACTACATTGTAATAGGTCATCGATCATTTCTGTACTTTATAGTAGTTATTACCTACATACAAACTCGATAAATATAACATACCTCAAATTTAAGGCTTGTTTTATTTCTATAACCTTTGGCCCTAGATATAAGACTGAGAATGCATACAAGTATGGCATACCTATAATATTCTAGTTGAGGTAGAAAGTACCTAAATATTCATAACTCATAATAATTATGTGATAACACATAATTGATTCAATGATACGATATTAAATTGGTCAGCGGCTCTAGCTCAAATTAAAAATTTACTCTAAATACTTTTGTTATAACGTCCGAAGAAGCCAAATTCAACAAAAACAATATCAAAGTATAGACTACAAGTAAATCACAATAATATAATGCAAACTTTAATGAACCAAGTATAGCTATTCTAGTATTGACATAGTTTTATTAACAATATTCGGTTACATGCAATTAATACTTTTCCATACTAGGCAAAAATCGTATAATAAAAGGCAGATAATATAAATTACATGAATTTCTATAAAATGAGAATGAGAATTTTACTTTTAGTAATGGGAAATAGAGAATGTATCGGCCTGACCTGATATTTGCGTGGGGCGATTTTCGAAAATAGCTATGCTTGTCTATGGATTGTTGTTTTTACGTTAATTGCATAAAATTACGAATAGTGACCAACCGAAACACGTTTTTCAGCAGAGACAGACACTTTTTAGTCTTATGAAAGTGTACACAATTCCCTAGAATTTATAGATTTACAGACTTATAAAATGACTTTAACAACTTGTCTCTTTTAATTGGTATTATTCTAACTAGTAAATGTACATGAAATAAAACAAAAATTTACTAGAATTTTCAAAAAAAAAAACGGCTCTTTCGTGTGCTAAAGAGACCACAGATTACTTTAAGGTTGAGTAAATATAATATGTGGTGTGTTTCATTTTGTTTACAAATCGACTGAACCTTTTAGCACCGCCGAAACATATGTACTCGGCCGTTTGCCTCGCAGCCGTTTCGTGGCCTCTTCGTCTCTTTGCAGTATGTATTAAACGTTGCGTATGCGCTGGAAAGTGTTAAATTTTGTTTAATTTGCAGCCTACAATTTGTTATTATTCTTTTGTTAAATAAATCTCGTTTCTTTGGATTCTTTAATTTTGGCCCAACTTTATTTTACTCGAGTATTAACAGAATTTATTATCTGCATGTATTTTTTTATAAACAGGATTCGTTTCTTACAGATCTCTCTTTACTCTTACTTAATATTCTTTTAAATGTACTTTATAATTAAATATGACATGGCATATTATTGTTACTTACGTACCACTGCCTATGTGCTCATAGCTTAGCAAAAAAATAGGTCTGAAATATTTTCTAATCCTCTGCAAAACTCTTCGCATCTTTCCATAAAGCATTATTATCTCTATAGTCACGTTACATCTCATTTCACTAAGAAATAGTTTACTACAAATTTGCTATATCGATTATAAAACACGACTAGCAATATTCACAATATGCAAAAATGAGTAGAAAAAATCAATACCTGCCTAAATTATAAACTATTGTGAGTGCATAAATTAAAAATCCTCATTTATACTTTACCTAACGTTTATTTATTTTTCAAAGATAAATGTTAGTTACATAAATATTGTACAATATTTCAAGATTTGATATTAATACACCATATTAGTAAAATAATATTAGAACAAATACATGTTAGTCATGACAATATGTGTATAGTATGAAATAAAATACAATACCTATGTTGTTCATTAATTTATTTATAGTATGTATTTATCATTATAAAATTGTTCAGCCTTGTGATGGGAAGAAGCCGGTCCCGGTTGATACGGACATGATTTAAATAAATAGAAAACATGAGTTAGGCAGCTGGTGGAAATTGGAATATTATGAGTATCACTTTGCAATATTTGCTCAGAACTTCTCCTCTTCAAGACCATGTTTGAAGAACATCATAATTGGAGTGGAAACTCCATTGATATCTCTGTACTCCATCATAGCAACCATGCCATCACAGTCCATTGATTCACCAGTGAAGAATTGAAGTTCCTTAAACCTGCCGAGGATATCCTTCATTACTTTGTTCATGTTGGTCTTGAAAACATCCACCTGGTCAGGTGCAGTTTCTTCCAATTTCGCAACTAATCTGAAAACAATGAATAAATTAATTAGCATCTGAGGTCTAACCCGTATCTCTTATTTTGGAACAAATAAGCACATGTTAGCTCTATTTCATGAACAAACATTATAGAAATGAATGTTTTTTCACTAAAGTTCTTTGATTTTGCATCAAAAGCTCCATAGAATGACATTAAAAGTCAACCTTTGGTATTAGATGATGCTGATTTATATTTATAAAGTTTGTAATAATATGTGGTCTACCTAATGTAACTATGATACAAAACATCTGCTACTGAGAACTTAATCAAAACAAATTTATATTCTAGTAAACTGTTTATACCTGCATATAGAATCATTGAAAAAATCAACCCCTAATTTATTTGTGCCAGTTAATTAAATTTACAATGATACAAAAAGCATAAGCTAAGTCTGTCATAAGCAACAAGTCAATTACCTAAAATTCTACGATATTGCTTAGTATTCACTCTAAGCTTTTTACTCTAAATGATAACATTTATGAAAAAGCAAAATTCTTATATACTATTTGAAATATGACACATATAAATGTTCTATGGAATGTAAAGGTTGCATATGTAATCTTTCCTAAGATAAGACACACCCTGACATTGACAACACATAAACACAGATAAGGAACACATGGCATAGATATTATATAACAAATTTGTGATGTTTTCAGTGGCTGTCCTAAGCAACAATATATTATTATAATGTAAAATAGTTATTATCCACCATTATTTGAAGGTGCCTGTATGAGTGAAATATTCTTAGACTGATAGAAACAACAATTGTTATAAGCAATACACAAATTGCAATAAACACATCAAAACAAAAGATTAATACATATTTCTTTGTTGCACCTATAAGATGATAATTATAGGTGTAATCATCCAACATTAGACAATATGCAAGACACACTTTGTATTTCATTATTCAAATGGATTTTATATAAAGCCACATGAATAAATACTATTTAATTATAGTTTAATTAATCATGCTTGTCCGAGCAACTACCTATAGCTATATGAGAACTGATCCAGATTTATATTTTTTTAGTTTCATTTTAATAAGAAAACTATCAAAAAATATGTGGTGATGGTTAGTGGTAATAATTATTATAATGCCATTTTATTATAAACTTCTTTTGTGAATGAACAAGCAAGAAATTTAGAAAACAGATACACTAATTAAGAGTTGACAAATCTGATGTCTAAGACACCTGATTAAAAATGTAACATCCCTAAAATATTTCAAAGAAAAGGGACTAGAATAGTATAACACACTACATTATTCAAGCAAACCATAGTATAAAAATACAAAACATCAGATTCACTCAATATGCTCATGACATTGTCTATATGAGTAATCCAATATGGAGGATGACTCAAGATGTGGCAGACTGCACATAGCAGTGCATAAAACCAACACTAACTCTAATTTATAGCACATTGGCTTTGGATATATTTAGTTTTATGTAGCAGCTGCGTATTTAATACTTTCAAGATATAAAATAGCATCAAGATAAAATGACATAGTAAGTTTTTAACATATGGGAGACATGAACTATGAAATGATTTCTTTGTATTCGACACTATTTTCGACATATTCTAGTGAAAACTTTAATTCCTACGTAGCGACTACTGTAAGCCATCTAAAACCATCACGTACAAAAATTAAGTTAAGCTTTCACCATCACTGCAGGTCACTTGCAATATCTGTACACACGTATTCCTTGAAATGTGGCCAAGCGTTGGTTAAAGCACTATAACACTTAAATCACTGAACACTCACTTTTTCATGTAGTCTTTAAGGTATAAAGTGTAGGATTTCTTATCGCCGAAGGCGTAGGTCTCCACTAGCCTGTGGTTGAGGACTATGTCTACGCCGCTCTCACACGCGGAATCCGTGCCTTCGTCGGCCTCCTCCGCCGAGGGATTGAAACCCTCAATTTTAATGTCGCCCTGAGTTCTCGTTTCCAATTTACCAGTGACCTCATAGATCACTTCGTCCACCAATTTCATTTTATACGTGTCCGAGAACATCTCGTCACCTGAAATGATAACACATTGTTATAAATTACCAGGAAAAATAACACGTTACCCATTTTGAGTGTCGATGTGGCAAAAACTTAATAAAATCTCTAAGATTTATCACTGCACAATGAAACGTCAAAATCACTATCAAATATCTACGATGATTTGTCAAAATACTGTGATAAAACAATGCACACAGACATCATAAATTAAATTACCGGTAATAATATCCTTATAGATTCTCATTTTGAAGGATTACGGGCGATTATAAAATAATAAAAACCGAAACTACGGCCTCTAGCCCCAGGAACCGAACCGGAAAGGGCTATCAAAAGAAAGACAGGCCCGAATTCAGGGTTGTCATAGCTAAATAGAAAAGTCCACAGAATATATATACAGATTTGAATCATGCGAAATGAAAAATGTATGTATTTAAATTTAATACGAATTTTACAGTGCTAAAAACATGAATGTTATTTATACAAGATGAAGTGTTTGTTTGTTTGTTGTTCAAATTACTATAATACTTTTTACTTTTACTACTACTGTTTTTTTAATTCGCCTTATTAATAGTAAAAACTAAACGAAATGTCAAATTTCAACTTGTCAATCATTAATAAGGAAGTAGATGGCGCTTGCTTATTTGCCTGTCTAATAATGGATGTGATTCTTTATAATTCCAATGTTTGTAGATTATGTGGGGAAGAAAATGACAATGGAACCTTATTATATTCAAATGAAGAAAATAATCAAAACTTATGTGAAATAATTAATGGATATTTGCCGATTAAGGTAAGGTCGTTCTAACATAAATTGTGGTTGTATTGACTTCCAATATAATCAAGATGGCTGACATTTTAGACAATAATAACATTTTTATGTCTTTTTAACTATTTTGACGCAATAGCATATGT
>DWRA01003869.1:0-11499 GCA_018250295.1 Spathilepia clonius | reverse complement strand
CAACGCATCTGTGGTCGACTTCAGTTGGAATTCTAGTCTTATCTGGGGTGGATCACAAATGTCCATGGGCGGCAGTTTACCATTAGGTGGATTGAATGCTCGTTTGCTATTCCATTATATAAAAAAAAATACGTAGAATCAGTACGTTTTCCTTACCACACTTCAAACCAGAATACAATAGCGCTTAACAGAGTGTTCGGTAGTCAGAAATAGAGGTGCTGGTGGTGTTTGTCGAACCACAAAGAGTTCTACCACCTTGATTAATTTAATTAAAATTAGAATTACTAATTTTTGTATATAATTGTGTCCGACTGTAGGTAACCATCGATTACAATTTAGATAATTAAATTTATATCTTGTATCGCGCATAATACAACATTAGTTAATTAATTTATAATATTTATAAAATTTGTTCATTAAACGTACATGAGCAGTGAAAGATAATTATGTTCCCTGTACAAGTGCTTTGACAAGTCACGTTCGCTTCATGATTTATTATAATTAACGAAGTCCCAAGCCAATCATATTATTTTATTAGTCAAAAGGTATTGTCCACTAGGCAACATATTACAAACAATATTTGCATTCCATGCATTATTTATCAACGCAATGTTGACATACACTCGCTTGTAAACAGATAATATCAAATGTTTGGATATTTTTTCATTTTTAATACGGAAAAACGGGATTTATAAGTTAACATGCTTCTATGTGTTTGTAGTATCGTAGCTCCCAAACGGGTAGACCGATTTGAATGCGTTTTTTGTATTTAGAAGCATATATAATCGACATTGTTACTATGTTTGAAGAAAACGTGACCAGCCGTTTAAATTTTATCAGCTCTTTTCCCAGTCAACTTAGAAGACCACCGACACTAGGACTAGGATTTGTGTTTTTCTAATTTCTAATAAAAAAATTATATCTTTCTTCTCTTCTTTTTCTACTCTTTTATCTGTATTTTTATAAATTACCTGTATTGAACATGCTTAAGTATTGAAGTAAATATCAGGGACGATCCGATATCGATGATGATACCATTAGAGAAAAGACTGCGCGTCACAGGATACTAGCGTTTTCATGATCAAAAGCTTTGACCGATTATAATTAGGAATATTTTTTGGTAAAATTTCTTATTATTTTATAGTGGATAAGGAAAACATAGTCATTGTCTATATTATCACTATAATAGAAAATAAATAATGAAAACATTTACTATAAATAAACAAACATTCCGATATTCTATACACAATCATATTTTTTTCTTTTTTCAAACTAAATACTTTTTCTATTAAACATAAATGCTGAACAAATGAGTTTTGTCTATAAAAGGGTTTATACTACGCTATCGTCACAATTTATTATTCTCTGTTTCCAGATGGTGTATACCCAAGCCTTTGTGTTTGTCCAATTCTTCATAGCTGCCTCGATTCTGTCAGGAGTATGGGGCATGATTATGTGTGTTCATGCGGTCCAGGCGGCCAGTATGTCTCCAAGGCCTCGGTTCCTGGCCTTACAGCTGGTGCTGATCATAGTAAAGTTACAGTGTGGCTTGGCTAAAGTGCTGTCGGAAAGACTAACGTTGCCTTGTGTTATGGAGCTGCATCCATCTGTCTTCGTTAATTGTGAGTAATCCGCGTTGATGATAGATATGAATAAGTAAATACCCAGTAGTGATGACTCATAGCGTAGTGGTATGATTGTTAAATTCAAGTTTTCTGATAACTAATAATAACGTCATTTATGGAATGAAACGAGCATGCAGTCCGCATGATGTTAAGTGGCAACTGCCGTGCATGGACATTTGTAATCTATGCCAGGTGAGACTAGAATCCTACCTCAGGCCAACCAAAGATTCGTTGTTACTCCTGAGGAGTACCTTAGAATGCCTCACAATATGTTCTACCACCTGGTAGAACAATACTTGTTCTTCAAGGGAGGTACCACTGCTATGCTCATTTCTAGCGTGAAGAAAATCTGCATTTCTATGGATGCCTGCTGACTTATATATGACACAACCATTTTAGTCCTTAGGAGTGGCAACGCATGTGATCGCCTTCAATTAGAACCTGTTTTGTGTGGAATTGGAAGCAGATGTACCCATTACTAGGTCTGCTGGCTCATTTGATACTTCAACTTTATAAAGTTGTGTTTTACTTTTTCCAGTGATACAAAACGTCATCATGATTGGAGAGATGTTCCTGTTATCATTGTGGGCGTGGCGGCTGTATCGCATCCATCCTGGCAAAAGCGTTACCAAAGTACAGAATATTGTCGTCGCTGTACTCGAAGACGCCAATACATTGGACGTGAAGCCACCCAAAGAAGGCATTGATAACCAGACTTTTAATAATAACAAAAATGATGTCCACCCTGATTTAAATATAAATACTTGAATTAAATCCTAAGGTTCCCCTTGGACTTAGGTTCGTTTTTGTGATTCATAACTTGATGTTCAGTGTTGTGAATTTTTTATGTATTAGAGTAAAGTCCTAACTGCATCTAAAGATGCTTTTCAAAACGAGCTGAAATCTCAGAATTATAAAAGAGAATCCTCATTATCAATAAATATAGGTTCATGTGTGTACCTGATTGTTTTTTTATATAATACATTTAGTATAATAAAAAATAAATAAAATATAAATATAATGTTGATTTTATTTCAATAAAATTTACAAAATTTAATTTAAGTACATACATATTACCCAATAAAAGAGATACATGTTTTATACGCGTTCAAATTATGTTTGTTCATTACTATCTTTGTTGATGTCTTCTTTATCTTGAGAAGTATCTTCACTTTCTTCAGATGGGGTACCAGAACGAGAATGATCCGATCCATAGATATTGTGTAATTCCTGAAGTTTATAATTAATTTTAACTCCTTTTGTGGCAGTTTTGTTTACTTTATTAACCAACGATTTTGTTTGTTCCTCGAGTCTCTTAAGACGAATGTCTCGAGCTGCGAATCTTGCTTCATGATCTATTTCGTTAGAAGTACTCTGTTCTGATGTACTAGTTTCACTGGCACTACTAACCTGAGAATTTAGTTCTTCAGAATTTTCATCTAAACTACCGTCGACTTGTTCCACATCCACTGTTTCTAGTTTGTTAACTACTTCATCTCCAGCAAGTTTTTCCGATAAAAAATTTTCTGATCCTGTCTCTATAATTGGTATACCTTCATTATCTCTGACTGATATTGCAGGTGCATGCCACGAACCCACTTCAAATGAACTTGAAGCCATACTATTAGAAGCATTCTGAGTCTGAGTTACTTTTGTATTACCTTGTTCAAGATTACTCGATTTATTAATGCCATTATTATTTTTTGATTCTTCATTGTCTGTTTCTGGGATTGTTTCATTATTCATGTTTATTGAATTTGCTGCAGTTATTGGGTCATTGGCTTCTGGTCCATTGCTTGTTGTATTCTGCTCAGTAGTCTTATATTGCCTGCTTGAAGAAGGTCGATTAAGAAGATGATCTAGTGTGCTATTTATTTGGTCACTAAATTTGACAATTGTTTGTGTTTTCTTCAACAAAGCAACTCCACCTTTTTCCAAAGTTTCTAATTTCTTATCCTTTTTAGCGAGTCTCTCATTTTGTTCCTTGATACTCCTTAAAATTGCTGCGGGATCAATAACGATCGGTGATTGCTTATCCGAATTTGTATTAACAGTTTCGTGCTCCAAAGTTTTCATTCCATTATCCGCATTGTCAGTCGGGACTACAACAGATGTATCTTCAGTGCATAAATCATTAGCAATATCTCCAATTTCATCCTCTGTCTCGTCACATACTTTGTCGCTTTTGTTTAGATTTTCACTATTACATGAATCTGAAATATCATAAGCTTCGTGAATTTCATCTTGCGTGTCAAGTGGCAGATCAGCGACATCCAACATATCACTAGCAGGATCCTCTCTTTCCGCAGCTAGATTAAAATCAGTACTGGAATCCAAAATAGTTTCGAAAGATTTTTTAAGCTTTTTTTTACACCTTGCTTTAGGTTCAGTAATGTATTCACTTTCGTCATTGGACTCTGATGATTCATCTGATGGTCTTTCGTCACTGTAACCACTTTCTGCTGAGTTGTTTATAGACGTAGAGCCAAGCTTGACTTTTCTATTGGAAAATTCAGTTCGTAACTTTTTCCAGTCTCTCTCAGATTGAGTATTTTTTTCTCGAGCTTGTTCCCATTTTTCCCGACAGTACTCAAGTTCTTCTTTAAGTTCGTTTAGCAATTTTCTCTTTTGTTGTAATTCATATTTTAGTATCTTTTCATGTGTATGTAATTGGTGATGGTGTCTACGCAATCTACCAACTACATGCCAAGTTTTGCTAAGTTCTGTAGTAACAAGACAAAGTCTTTTTTCTTGTTCCCCTAGACGCGATTCTAAATGTGTATTCAGTTGTTTCATTCGGTTCACTTCCTTTATTAAAGATAATTTTTCCATTATCAAGTCCTGAAAAAAGAACAAAAAGAGTCAGTCAGATTTTCAGTGTAATGAATGTACTTATAATGTATTTTTGTTGTTCAGGTTTTAAGAAATTCGCAATTGAAATTGGATTCCTGCCAAAATTCATAACAGTAATGTGAATTTTTATGACTAGCGCAGATTGTTGGTCATGAACGTATTTATATTCTTTTGAAATCACGAGCAGTGATTCACATATTCAAAATGATAGTGACCTATTTACTAGCGTAATCGACTCACCTTTAATCTGATGTAGGTTTGACTAACACTTGGAACTAAAACAGGACCTGACTTGGTCTCAACGGATTTGTAACAAGTAGTTACTTTATCAGCTGTGTTCATATCTGCTTCACTTTGATGACTCAAGAGTTCCATTAGCACACGCCATACTTTCGGAAGATTTTGAACGATTTCCTCAGCTTTTGTATTTAAAGTACTCTGTGCGTCTGAAATATGGTAAAAAAATAAGTTAAATATTATGAGCGTGTAACGTAGTTTCTCATAATAGTAATTTAGTAATATTAAACAAAAATTGGTACCTGATTCTTTTTCAGGCATATCTTGCGTATTTCCTGTTACTGCATTTTCGGCTTGTTTCATTTCAATTTCAGAGTTATTTTCTTTCTCGTCAACTTGACTTACAATTTCTAAGAGTAATTTTGGCAAAGCTGATGACGATTCAGAATCATTTTCTCTTTCGGCCATGTGTGTTAGTAAACCATGGTTTTCTTCAAGTCTATGCACCAGTTGGTCGAGATCTTTCTTTGATTTATAACCTAAAAGTACTTGTGAAAATAGCTGCAAAACAAAATGAACATATTTACAACCACTATTTCAATTACGGAAGCAGCAAGATCGTTAATTGACAGTATAATAATAGTTACCTTATTAACAACTTCCATTTCAGCTTTCAAACCTCTGGTTTCTTCCTGAATTGATGCGATTTGGTTATTTTTATCTTCAACAGTCTCTTCTAAGGAACTTACTTTTGACTCAAGCTCTTCTATATTTTTGGCAAGATTGCTGCATCTGAAAAGATTACATCGTGTAAGAAATTTAAAAATCTATAATGTTATGTGCTTAATGTGGCCCATGGACATCTGCAATCGAGATAACTACTTATGTATACCTTGTCATTCATTAAAATTAACAACGATCAAATAATAAGTAAATTACTGGATACATATTAAAGTAATCTTACTTCAACGAGAAATACTTCGCATTTGTACACAACTATAATGTATATTTGAATGCATACTTATTAATTTCAGCCTGCTTTAGGATTTTTTGTTCTTCTAGCTCACGAACTAAAGCTTGTCTCGTGGCTTCTGCCAGCCGTGCCCGTTCCTCATAAAGTCCTCGTAGTGTCCGGATATTTTGTAATTGGCGCTCATACTCTTGTCTTAGATCGACCGACAAAATATTTGTTTCTCTATCGGCAAGTGATTGTTCTATTTCATTTAATTTGTTTTTGAGCTGTAACAAAGAAGCAATTAGTGGAAAGCTTCGGACGCTATTATGACGAATTAAATCGTCACAAGATCTTCGTAGTAATAATGGTAATTGGCTATAAATCGTGAATTGCACGACTGCTTGGCGAACTGTCAAGAGCCAGTGCCAACGACACATGGGAGGGTGGCGAGTGGCGACGCATGCAGACGTTGCGTTGCGGCGGTCCCTGACCGGTAGAAGTGCGACGTATAGGTCGTTGCCTCTACATGGCATTGAAAAATAAGTTAACATAACACGTTTGCATCTTCAGTGCTATAATTACTCGTGGCGAGTGTTGAATTTACAAAACAAATATTAAGAAAAATAATACGATAAGTTTAACTTGTATCGGTAGTAGATACTCAATAAAAATTACAAAAGGCAATATTGGTTGTTTTTTAAATGCATTTTTTGTAGAAAAACTTTTATAAATAGGTCGGTGAGTATGACAATACATGTACTTAATACCATTTTTTCTTAAAACATAGTTAATGAATTATGAGTTTGGCGGAAGGAAACGTATTAATTACGTTGTTCGGAAACGATTTCGGGAGCGGTAAACTGCTCGTTACGTATAATAACATCATTTATTTTGTGCCAAGTTGCTGTATTTCAATGTTATCAGTGCGGTTGACAATATTTTTAAAGGACGTTTCAACTTAACGTCAACAACACAGCCAACGTAGGCGATGCAACTTTGATCACTATTGTGACGCCTGTAAACATATTATTAGCAATATTAACCATATTTACACTTGTTGTGTATGCTTTTTGAACTTAACAATATATTAGGCGCATTGAGCATTGTCTCGAAAGTTAAGGTACGTAAAATCATTGTGGTTAACTTTAATGAACATATCGAACTTATTCAATGAAATAAAACGTACGTACGTAATTTTTTAAAAATTTGCCACTGTTTAATTGAAAAAAAGTAATTAAAATCATTAAATTGAATTTAATATTTCGCTTCTTTGCTTCAATAACGTGTTATCTTAAAAACACACAATTTTACAATACAGCATTTTTTAAATTTTAAAAAAATATTTCACTTAATTGTGTATCTTATGAGATAGCTAAGGTGTTAAAGTTTGTACGTAATCTACAATAATGGTAAAAAATACACAATTGTTTTTTTTTTTTAATTTAATATATGATTTACTGTAAAATTGTGTTTTTTAAGATAACACGTTATTGAAGCAAAGAAGCGATTTGCACTACTTATATTAGATCAACATGCAAGCTTGAACTAATCGTATTATTCGTTTGTCATTATTTATTTTTTGAAGTGCTTTCAAACTCTCTAGCTGTAGGTAGAAGCATATTTAATTATTTACGTGCTCGCGAAAGCGTGTGGGTTTTCAATATTTAAAGAAGTCTTACTCTGAGTAAGTCATACTAGCATAAAAGAGAAATACACGTAAAATTACAGCTTGTATGCGAAAATCCCTTCAGAAATATGGAAAATTTCATAGACACTCAAACACTTAAATAATATATTATGTTTTGGAACCATATGATAGAATTAAAAATGACAAATTAAGGAGTATAATTATCAAATAATTTCACTAAAAACTTACCTGATTGAGCTGTTGTTCGCGAAGACTAATCATGGTCTTGCTGACTGCTATCACTTCTTTTAGTGCGTTAATTTGTTTAATAGACTCTGTGTTCTGTGCACTTAAATCTGCCATATCAGAGTACGCAGCCTGCAGAGCATTATTTGAATTAGCTAAGTCACACCTAAGCTTATTATTATTCGATTTTAATGTCTCGAAATCTTCTTTCATATGATTTATAACGTCTAAGAGTTCACTATTTTCTTCGGTAACGATGGTTTCCGGAATTTCAATATTGTTTTTATGTAACAATTCTTGAAGCTGTCTATTCTTTTCTATTAGTTCTAGTTTCGAGTTTCTTTCCTCTTGAAGTGCCTTTTCTAAGCTTTTCTTTTCCGAGCGATGTCGAGCCAGTATCTCTTTTCGTTGTTCGCGCTTCAAACTTAATTGTTTTCTAAATTCGTTCATTTCATCTTCCTTAATTTTGGCCCGAACTTGATCTTCATCTTCACTTATTGTGTCATGGAACTGTTCTCCATTATTTTCACTTTCATCGCTATCACGAGACGCACTGACGTTATCCATTGTTTCGCTTTCACGTACCATGCTGTTACCGGGGACTGTGGCGTGTCCTCCAGCCGAGGTAGCACTGAGGATGTTTCCCATTTTGGTATGCTTTTATAAACAACGCACTTTGATATAGATAATGACTGATATATTTTTAATAAGACAAAGAAGTGTCGACTGTTGGATCAGCGTTAGTATGAGGCCGGTGTTCTCGAAATAGATCCCCCGTCAGCTCCAGACGTGTGCCGACGCTTGAAGTATGCACAGTATTGCCGAGCGAGTGTTACTCTCCGACCACCTCTGTCAATTATTTATTTTTACCAGGCTATTTCAGACTTGAGTATCCCTAGTGAAATATGTTGCACACAGTAAGGAAATGACCTTTGGTGTTTCAATTTCTTACGAAATATTTACAGAAAAATCTCTTGCGGAATTGGGTCATTCACTTCAACGAGTATTCTAGTTTATTAATTTTTATAAATGTCGGCTGGAACCAATAATGTTGACTTTCAAACCGTCGACCTTTTTAAAAACCAACTGTTGGCAATGATTAATGAAATTTTTCTTTATCTTTTTAATAACCAACCTTCACGAATTAGTTGTATCTTTTAAAATGCTGTCACATTACTGTCACAAATTACTTTGTTTTTGTGGGTAATATTCTTAAATAGGTAAATATGCCTATACGTGCATGTAGTTGTAATATCAAATTTTTTGTGGAAACAACTTTTTAAAAGAAGAAGTACCAAACGAGCTTTTAGTCCACCTAATGTCAACTGGTATCTGTCCTTCATGGACATCTATAATCGACGCCAAGTACGACTAAACGCCTACCTGAGTTCGGCCACAAATGTGTTGCTGCTCGTGAGGACTAAGTTAAAGCATCTTCGATAAGTATATTTCTCTTATTTCACACTTCAAAGCAGAACATAGCAGCGTTTAACTTTGCTGTTATTAGATCAGAAATAAGAACTTCTGTAGGTACTTATATCTGGCTTATTAACAGCCTAGTCTGTCTTAATAATAGTAAATGTCTACCTACTTACTATGTTACACAAGTAGTCACACAAAAGTCATACGTTGTGAAAAGTTTCTACCGACTGCAAATTACTTTGACAAAAAAAACAATTTTGTCAGATTAGTGTGAAAAATATTTTTCTGGATAATTTTAGGACAGTGGCTTAAATTCCAGTCTACCACGCTAGAGGTCCGTGTTTCATTCCAAGCCACGTCTAATTTTGAAGACACATGTATCAACGTATCAATGTACAAGTAGGTAATTTATAGGTACTTGTCTACTGATTAATACATAACGATTAATACACTTGTCTACTAATTAATAGTAGAGCTCAATGTGATCGACCATTTCTTTTTCGTTCTAAGATTAGATCTGTGCCCAATTGTGGAACACAAATCGGTCAAGGATGATAAGTTTTTCAAAGTCGTTTTTTTTTATTATAAGGTGTCTTTTAGAATATAAGATAATGTTTGGAAAACATATCGCGCCTACTGCTCTTCATTTTAACAAAAGGATGGTAAAATATGTGGAATAAAGATAATGTTAATAGAGTGGCGAAAAGGTCTTAATTCTGTAAAGAATCAGATCAGTTCTATAAAGATTTAAAACACGTGTTATTTGTAGTGTTCGAACAAAGTTTCGGTTTCGTTTACGTATTCGCTAAATAAGCAGATTCGGCAGAAATTTCTGTTTCAGCTAGAAATCGGCTAAACTTTTTGGTTCAGCCGAAAACTGCTGTTTAGTGTAACTCTTGAGTTGCTTTCGGTTGTATCTCAGGCGTTCTGTGAGTTTTGTGTTCACATGATTTTCAGTACGTCCACCACTTAAAATGTTATTATTATAATAAATAAGCATCAGATGCGAAACTTATAGGTGCGAATATGGGTGAGAAAGAGATGATGGTAAGTAATAGATATACACCTATATACGTAATTAATTAAGTCATTATTTTTATTATTTGACTTAGTAATTCTTAGTTTCGTCAACCTGAGCAACAAAAAGCATACAAATTTTACTTTATGAAATAGATATAGAGTAAAAATATATAAATAGCATTCAAAAATGTTTTACGTTATCTGTGTTTGAAAAATAGAAATGAAACGTCAAAGCAATAACGTAATGTCACTTTCGTTACGTTTGTCGCAAGTTATTCTTCGATTTAGATAGATATCATAGAAATTTTGGGATATTCAATATATATTTCTCGCATTTTATACCCTATATCGGGTTTTCCTTGTAAGGCGCGGCGAGAAATAGTATTGGCAGATTTTTCGTGACAAATTAAAAGTAAATATCGCACGTTGCGTGTTCGGGTTAATTTTTATTTTATTTCTTTTTACCAGTGGCTTATTGATAAAATAGCTATTTTGTTAATCACCTCGTGTGACGTGGCTAAGTTTACACAACAATTGGATGTGACATAATGTGATATAAATTATTCGTAGAGTAATGGATGAAAGCACTAAGACCTCCCCTTGTAAGGTAAAATTGGCGTTGTATTTTTCTCTAATGTATTATATATTAATATTTTGTATCTCTACCACTGTTATCGAAAGAAATATAGTTATTTGCTACTGATCTTAATTCTTTGAGTACATGCCTGGCATAAAATTGTATGTTAGGGATATATTTATTTTAAACATTTTGCAAAATATCTTTTCATGATATTGTCTAAATAACTTTAAATATGGAATGGAAAAATCGCAAACATTCCTAAACACAGGATTATGATTTATAAAGCTAGTCTCTGCTATCTTCATCATAATTTGTAAATGTGCTAATTTACCTGTCATATATAATATTTAATATGGAATAATCCCAAGCAATATATGGAAAATAATTAATTGTATAATAATGTGCTATTTTGAACATTATACATTTTTATTACTAAATTTTACAAACATTAATTAGAAATGATAGTTTTATGCATAATATTCTATACTTTCACAAATTTCTACACACATATAACTTTCCCGCATTTGAATAATTTCGTTTTCTATTAAAATAATCATACATAGACATAGAACAGGTTTTTTTTAATGGAAATAATAAAAAACAAGACACATCTAACATTAACTTCTATGAAATCTATGGGCATGTCAATTGATTCAACTAATTTAATCATATTGTTGGTTGTAATAAACTTACTATTGTTAAAAAACTTCATTGATAATTTTTTTCAAGTATACCTTCTTTGGCATGTTTATGAAAATTACTCAAAAAAATTATGTTCTTAACACGTTAAGCGCCATGTGTATAAGTCAATATACACCCTAGTGCACCTCTCGCAGGCCGAGTGTATATCTAGTTATACAACGTCATTCTCAACTTCAGAGGCCGGTGTATTGGTGAATATACACCGCACTGAACGTTTTCTTTGGCAACTTTG
>DWRA01003868.1:0-11504 GCA_018250295.1 Spathilepia clonius | reverse complement strand
TCCATGGGCGGCAGTTGCCACTTACCATCAGGTGGACTGCATGCTCATTTGCTACTCCATCATATAAAAAAAAATAATAATAATAGTTTAAAATACGTCTATTTTCACATATTACATATTCACATTTTTAAATTTTACGGATCAATTTTTTATTCCTATTAATAGTTTTACTGAGTAGCAAGGGACTTTACCTCTACTTTACTTTTCATACCTAGGTTTAGGTAAATCCGGTCGCGGTGCCGCGGCGCGCGCAACAAAGGCTCTTTGATGTGGCCGCGTTACTGCTAGGGTAGGCTTACGTGTACAATTTGTACCTCAGTTTCCAATTTTGAATCATAGTAATTTTGTTTGAGCCTAGCAGTTAAAATTCATAAGACAGAAAAAAATAAAGAGAGACCACATTTATTTCGATATACTATTATCAGATATAAACTCAAGAAACCGAAATAAAGAAGCTTAGAATTCAATTTCAATTTGTTAAATTCTTGTTCAGCTATAGGAGTAGAATTTTTATATGCTGTATAAAAATGTGTGATCAAGGACATCACGGCATAAAGAAACGAGAAAATAAAATGTGCACTTTTTTGGAAAAGTACATATAGTACTTTTCATATCAGTTACTTACTTGGTTTTGTAGTTAATGCAAATCTCCCTGACTGTGCCGACATCACCTCCACCTATTTTTGTTATAGCAGCAGATTAATCTAATAAGACAAATAGACTATCAGTAAAACTGATAATTATTTCGAGACAACTAAATAAGACGCGGTCGGTCACAAAAAAGAGGCGTTGAGTACTTAGACACTTCAATCAGAGTATAAAAAGAAATATTATTGTAGATTGTTCAAAAAATAGTTAAAACCGGACACCATTCTGATATGCCAAGGTATGTCAGTACAGTGTCCAATCGTTGGGACATTCGCAGTAATTCTAATTAATTTGGTGTCATACAATTCCGTCGTTAAAACGTCACTGTTACACGTACAAAAATATTTTAGCTGATTAAATAGACTTCGAATCGGAACCGTTTGAAAGGCTCATTACGATCCGATTTAATAGCTCCAGCTAGCGTTTGCGCTATGATTCAATTTGTCAAATGCTCGCCGTTTTATCTCCGGCAATCTATTGAAAAATCGAACAAGTCTACGGTTTCACGCTGCTATATTGCTTACGCGGTTGATATATTTATTGCCGCTATATTTTTCGGGTAGATTAATATTTATGTGCGTGTTTGGCGATCTTCTATCTACAGTATGAGAGCCGCTCACCGACCTAACGCAGAGGGTCTCTGATTCGATCCCCGGCTAGACAGACATCTAAATGATAAAACTAGATTTCTGTTCTGGGTAAACATGAGGTAATGACGAAGAAAAAACAAATACATAAAAATTATATACTATGGAGTAGTTAATAAATAATTTGGTCTACGCATGATTGGTCTTTATACCAATATTTATGACTATTATTCAATTTGTCAAATGTAATTCCGGTTTTATCTCGGCAAATATATTGAAAAATCGAACACGTTCAACGATTTCGCGCTGACGGTGCGATTCTGCTAACATGATTACATCCCAACTTTTCTGTTTGTCCGGTACATTGCACAAATTATATTCTACTTTAATACGATTATAGCGGCTGTTGAAACTTGCTTACAGCCCTACCTAACATGTTGTTTTAGCATTGGTGACTCGCGTTTTTGCGATTGCTTAGCTGCAGTATCATGTTACGTTGGCTTGTTGCGTTCGGTCGCAGTATCAAAAAAGTTAATTAATGTTGCCAAGGGTTTTTTGCGTTTAATTGCTGCTTCGAGCGTCGAAAAGCAGCTGCGACCGGCATTTAAACGTGTATCTAGTACTGCGGTCAAACGCAGCTTTGCTGTTGAAACGCAGCTAAATCGTTGTTCCTCTATGCTAAAAACGTCTGCTTAGGTCCTTATAACGATTATTGTGGCTGTTGAAAAAAAGTGGTTATTGCCTGTTACAATTAATTGTAACTTTTTGCAATAGGACCTTAATCCAAGAGTATAAAATTTCAATAAATCGCTCAGTTTCTCTTTATAACGTGTGAGCGAGAGGCAAACGCCATAATAATATATAAAAAAAAAACAAGTTGAATGCTTGTAATTTTTATTATAGTAAAGTCTCACCAGAAGTCTCATCAGTAAGATAGCTAATCATATTATTTGCCACCAAAAAGCAAAACCTTACCAAAAACATCACTAGCAAAAGACGGGTCTTTCATTGCATTTTCTAAAGTAGTAAGTATATTGCTTCTTCAAGGTTATTTTTCCCATCTTCTTAATGTTTTCAGGTACAGACCAGAATTTTCGGGCCTTCTTAATCTTTTTGGCACTTTCACGAAACTGTAATACTTTGGTAACATTTTGAAAGCTTTAATGCAATGGAATAAAGAGAAGTAAAGAGAGAGAGAAGTAAAGAGAAGTAGAATAAAAGTGATGAGTAGATACGAACATTACCGTGTTTTTGCTACCGCTATCTATTGAACAATGCAGAGTTTATTTGCACCCAGCATGAACCCACCGCCTCTCCACAATAAAGGGGTCATAATTAAAACTGCACTTGTTCGCAACTGCTATAAAACTTCAAACAAGCCGCCATAAAGTCAATTCGAAGGGGGTGACACAATAACCGGATACGCTTATAAAAAGGGGTTGTTATACTTTGTAAAAGAGAATATTTTATTTATAGCACTAAAACAATCTTCTGTGCCCGAGCTTATGCTTTAAATTAAAGTTCGTTAAATTAATGCCGTTGTGTGTATAATGAGGGTGGAAATATTTTTTATTTATTTATTTAATGACACTTTGAACAGCATGGCATAGCATTCATGAAAATAAATCTTTTTCTTGGCATAGACTATTTTACATGCCAATAATTGGTGATAATATTAATATGTAAAAAGGTAAATTAAACGGTTGAAATAAAACATAATGTCCTATAAAGATTATGAGGACTTTTCTCCGAAAAGAGAGGTTAATGTCTATAAGGGTGAAAACACAGTCATGGAATATATCTACATTATCATTTGTTTCCCAGCGCAACACAACTCAGATGGATTGCTACGATTAACGAGACTCAGAGTTCCAGCTTAGTAAGAAGTGCCAAACTAGACGATGTATAATGTGCCTTAGGTAGGTAGCACACGATCGGCCGCGTCCTAATATACGAGGTACAGTTCATTTTGATGACGTAGCCGACAATAGTTGAAAGGTGTTGTAATGAAGACATACTTGTTGGAGGCGTTTCAATTTTTTTTGTCAGACGTAGTAAAGCACATGTTACCGACCCCGAATAGAACTCTTTTCTTATCTGTGGTTGAATACAGAAGTTCATGGGCGCCAGTAGCCACTTACCACAATGTTTACTGCATGCTTGTTTGCTTCCATAATATAAAGAAATAAATGGGAGAGAGTATGTCATACTCCAGCGGGGCCATTTGGTACATACTTTTGTAGTCGTGAGTCTGATCACGTATTGTCGCCTACACTAGTGTTACTTGGTTATGGTTATGAGAGCTTCAATACTCCTTAGGAAATATCCAAAATCAATTTCGGCGCAGCATCATAATAATACAATATAAGAACGTGGCGACGAACACTCCTATTTCCCTCGGTTGTCCTTGATTCGCCATTTTCCACATATTTTATTCATATTATGGTACATTTATTTATTCCTATGGTCAGATATTTGGAGAGAGGATGGGTTTCTGAGTGGCTATTGCCAATAAGTTTATTGACTTTTCACATGAGTATACATAAATAGTATGAAGTTTATGTGATATGTTTGTCTGCAGCATTTAAATAGAGCATTTATCTAGTTAAGGTGTAGAATAAACTTTTTTTGTGGTTACTTACTGTCTTTACCATAGCTTTTCTTCCAATCTTTAGGATTAATCGTTATATTTTAGTGTTAAAAGTATTTTGATATCTTCAATTGAATTATGTATTCAATGTAAATTTATCTATATCAAAAAAGCTAGTATATCTATCACGGATAAATATCATTTATTCACGCAAAACCTTACTGTTCTATTTTTGTTTCAAGTCCGATAACAATAATTAATTGATCATAACATTATTTCTTTAAATTTTGATTTCAAAAACCTCTTCAAAACTCGTGAACCGACAAGATAAAATTAAAATGTGTGAAAGTGAGGTGAACAATGTTCTAACTCGGCAACTTCCCTCTCGGAGCGCGGCCGCAGATTCATTTAGCAAGACGAAGGAGGGTTGGATATAAAATTAGACGGAGTAAGTTCTAGTAATTTTATAGTAGAGCGAGTAAACTATTACAAAGTTCACATTTAATAAATTCTAACATACTCAACTTGGCTCTATTCTCTACAGGGCTACACCGCAATAGCAGGTTTTCTTGCTCTTGTCTAATTGTTAACTTTATTTTATGTGTTTTTTCTCTGTTGCCCACTGTCACGAAAAAAATAGCAATTGAAGTAACATAAAAATGTTCTTTATTGTTCACAACTGGCTTGAACAAGACTCAAAATTTATGCTTTTACTCTGGTATGTCCAGTAATATTGATTTGATGGTGGTAGAACCCTTTGTAGTTCGACTCCCGCGGCACCACCGCTACACTTATTTCTGCCTAATAACAGCAGTATTAATCGCTGCTGTGTTCTGGTTTGAAGGGTGTGGTAAGGGAGATAAACTTTACGAGGCATTCCAACTTCATCCTCAGGGGTAGCAACGCATCTGTGGTCAACTTTAGTTGGGATTCTGGTCTTATCTGGAGTGGATCACAAATGTCCATGGGCGGCAGTTGACACTTACCGTCAGGTGGATTGCGTGCTCGTTTGCTACTCCATCATATAAAAATATATATATAAGCAACTTGCAAGATAACAAATAAATTAACATACACTATTCGCCGAAGATTTTAAATGCAGTGACCGTATCCATTCAAAAAGCTAAATTATATAGCTTATTTAAAGTAGATTCATACAGAACTCTTTTGAATGTCAACAAGCTATCACCGCTTTGGAAAATGTTTTGCTATGGAGTAGAAGCGGCGCAAGATACTCCATACGTATGCATATGTTGCATCCTCTAAAAGCAGTATAAAATTTTAATGTTTACATTAGGTACTTTAAGATAATCATTTATTGTGGAGCTGAGTCACGTTACAGCACGCGTATTTATCATTTAAATAGTAATTTACATTACATTATGTCTTACTACACAAATTTAATTTAACAATCGATGTAAACCTTTTCTTCGGTAATTTTTTTTTGGTATTTTTTTGCAGAAACGGATACAGTTTCCTATTAAAAATTGCGGTACTAATTAACCCGATGTTAAAACAAACTTTAGTGGCACAATCGCTACACCTATTTCAGCTTAATAACAACAATATCAATTAGTGCTGGACTCTCGTTTATAAGTTGTGGTAATGAAAGAAGACTTACGCGATGTGTTTCAACTTAGTCTTCAGCCGTAGCAATGTCTTTGTAACTAACTTTAGATGAGCCTTAAATTTTATGCGAAGATTACGAATTGGTGACAGAGATCATTTTTAATCTCGTGGTTCATATTTCAATCATTTTTAAAACATTTTATGTCAGTTAATCGACAGATTATAAAATAAACTAACACAAAGCGTTTGTTGATCTTTTTAATACCTAAGTCGAAAATCCTTAACACGAAGATTAAATATGGATTAAAACGGTACTTAAGAGAATATAACCTCAATGCTTTGATATGTGAGGATACAATGTGTTTAGTTTATGTTGGTAACATCACGAGTATCAATGGGAAATCGGAACATGAGTTGAAAACGGACACCGCAGTTGGCAACCTTCCAGGAGTACAGTGTTCAGTGATCACTTATATGAAAGAAGAGCAATATTGGTACAGTTCATAAAAACAATGTGATCCTTCATTGCACATTACGATTAACTCGAATAAACAAAAAGAACATTCTTTTTGTCAAATTCTCTTAATAGTGTAAATTGGAATAAATATTACGTAATGCGTAAAGCTAGATGTAGGGTCATTATTCAGATGTGGGACTGAGGATTGAACCCTGAACCCACTACATGTTGGACGGGTATGTTTGCCCCCGCGCCATGCAGCTCGTCAATCCACCATGTATGACAGCTATTGATTATAACAGTGACCAGTTAACATCAAATGCACTGTTGTATAAAAACTACTAAATCTAATGTTAAAATTGGAGCACTAAAACACTATGAAGTTTTCTTAGCCTTTTTTAACAGTTTGCGAAGTTCGCGATCCGTGCAGATAATGGCCGGTGGGCGATGTTCTACAAAGGAACTGTTTTTGAAATATGCCCTCTTCAGCAAACTCATTGCTTGGCTACGAGGAAGGTGCTTCCTGCTATCATTTTGTGTTAAAATTCCTGCGATTTGTGCTGGCAAACTGGAGCTTTTGCTTCAAATGATTAAGCTTAGTGTATTTGAGTGTAAAATTAGTCATAAAAACGTAAAAAAATGCATTAATTTAGTCACACAATGTATATATTATGTTGTCGGTTAGTAAAATATTTACAATGAACGTCCCATTTAATTATTTACGAACCACTCTTTATATATATATATATTACTTTAAGGCGTACATTTGTATTAATAATCTAAATCTAATGTTTTACCTGCCAAACATTGACATTTGATAATTCTACACATATTTATCCGAGGCGTTTCAACTTAGTCCTCTGGAGTAGCACAACGTGTCTGTGGTCGGACTTCAAATGGGACTCTACAATATCTAGCAGCCATGACCATTAGGTAGACTACATACTCATTTGCTACTTCTACACAGTAACAAAAAAATGCATAGATAAATTTATGAAAATATTTTTCACAAAATCCATAAACTCTTTGAATCCTACGTATAAATCATGACGTCGGATTCAACCTGCCACGTCATACAGCTCGGATGCATTAAGAGCGAAGATGAGAACGTATAAGCTTTTATCTTATAAGACTGGCTATTATTTATCTCTCGTCAGTTATAATTCAATTTGGTGGAGTTGGCGCCCGCGCCCCGGACGCAAGCCCGCGTTGTTTACTGCGGCCGGGGGTTTGGTCTTACTATTAGCGGAAATTTTCTATAATTTAATCTATAATATGCTTCTTTAAATATATTATACACAAATACTTGTTATAGAGTTAAGGAGTTAATTTTGAACGCAAAATCTATTTATGTGTCTGTCGGATTGGTAAACATAGTTTTATTAAAAATACTGTCTAGATTAAAAAACATTATGTGAAATCAGAAGTTACATTGTGTAATCGTTTTTATTACAACTACATTTAAATGAAATTTATTAATAACTACAATTGTTGTGATTGTATTTGAGAATCAATACAATGCTTTTTATTAGTAAGATATTTGTTGTGTATTTCTGATATTATTCAAAAGTATGATTATTATTAGACATCTACGTATACATGAAGATATACAAAATACGACGCATAAGACGCAACCTTTTCTACGTAAGGACATAATATAATTATATCTTACACATTTTTTCTGTGGACGAAAAACATTAGCTTAAACGTATTTTATGGTTTGGTATTGGTTCAAACCAAATAAAACAACTTCTATTCTTCTCTTTTACTACAAATAATATAATATACATTTATTATGTAATATAAATTATTACTATATATCATACATTTAAATTATTTGTTGCGTATCGCTAATCGATCTTTCATACGTCCTCCGTAACTAGGCCCGTACCCTCTCTGCGGATGTAACGGTGTTGTCAGGGTAGTGCGAGGCAGGCGCCGTAAATCTGCCAGTTTATCAGTACGATGGAGGCTTCCACAACCGCCGTGGCTGATAAATGGCTGGAATAATAAGGAAACATCATGTGAATTTCTAAAGTATAATGTAAGCAAGTTACTTGCTACGGTTTAAACGGTTTAAGATGGGTTCGTATACGGAAAGAATATCTTAAAAGAGGACAGACAAAGGAAGTGTTAAACAGCTCTTTCTGTTTTCATACTGCATTGTTATGCATTTGATCATGTTTGTTTCTTTTGTCAATTATACTTGTTTGTGTACATTTTTTATGCGTTCCAAATATAAAATGAATCTTTTTGTTCTTTTAAGAAACTAGCATAGTCAGCATGTTTTTTTTATCATATATATAGTTCTATCTAGTTACTATCACTTGAATGCTTCGCAAAATTTTATAGTACGAGTATTATTTTTCTCGAATATTTTCAATAATGAAAGACTAGTCTGAAATGGATTTTCGTTATTTTTCATTCGAGCCATGTTTGCTTCGAAAGTAATATTATCTTCAGCGCTAACTGCTTTTTCTGACCGTCCAAAAAAGTTCCCTTAAGACTGATGATCCAGGGACTAAAAAGCTCCGAATCACGCCCCTGACAAGTTCCAGGAATCCTTTCAGCGACCGTAATCGCTTGGAAAAGGGTAATATTTTTTTCGGAAAACATGAACGTAATGATTTTGTTGCAGACGCGATGAAAAGAACGGTTCTTGAAGCGTCCGAAACTTTATGTCTTCTCTTCTTAAGTATGGTGTTTACTTTAAATGTTGTACTTAACACAAGATTTAGATACGTTACTAATAAATTTATTTAATTATCTGAGGAAACATCTTCTATTTAGAAATCGTAGCAAACATTTAAGTAATAACAACAACATCGATGACGCTCAATCGTCAGTTTTCGACCAGCGTGCCTAGCTATTTCTAATTTAGCGGAATACGACTCTATTCAATGCATAATGAATAGCCCCACAAAATAATCAGGGATAAACAAAGGGAAATAATTTTCCTGAAAATACACGAGCATTTCATCTAAATTCAAGCTCTCGTGTCTGTTTCCCATCAGCTGTTTAAGAGTTATGGCCATTTGGAACAAGTGGTCTAGAAGCGTAATTAGCGAATGGACTGGTCGCGGATTGTCGAGTTGTAGCTTGGTGGAGACAAATTAAAGTATCCCATTTACATAAACACATAGTCTAATTTGCAATTTAGTAGCGGCTATTGCGTACAATTAATTATCCATAAAAGTACATAATTAAACTGATTGAAATGAGAATTACTGTCAATTACAACAAATTAATCTTAATCCTAGTCTCAGGCTTAGTATGTGAACGAATACAAGAAAATTGTATTATTTAAAAAATATGCCTGTTACTTTTATTTAATACCTAAAATAACATCCCAAAATTTCGAAACACTATTCCATGACATATAAAATGTAGTTTTCCCTAAATGAACTAGTTTGACTGCCGGCTAGAAAATTGTTTTTATTTTTTAAACTTATCAATACAATATACGTTTTGTCTAAATCAGTCTATTCACTATTCTGAGCGTTTTTCGCTATTCCCTGTAATTTTGGATTTGCCCACCCACGCCCACTTGGAAATTTCACCCTATACATTTTCGTATGCTGTTTTAAGAGTGTGGATTTACGTGCGGATGTGAGCCGCGGATGTAGCCATGCGGCCCACGTCCGCGCCGATAATGAGCCGCCGAACAAACCGAGTGGCTCCATTCAATCCTCGCCAATTTAGATCGCAACCTTTTTCAGCCTTTTCATCTCCTTTGTGCCCTTTCATGGCTCAATCGAGGCTTTACTTCACCCTCTTATCATAGTTTTGTTTGTGGAAATCTATGAACTAATGAACGCTAGCCTTATGCACGCCCCCTCAGATAATACTGCAGATTCGTATTTTTCACCGGTTTTAAATTCAATAACATAATTGGATACTCCTTTTAGGTCTACATTTACAGAAATAGGCTTTTAGGTACATATTATTGTACGTTAGATAATGAATCTTCCAAATGTGTAATTGAGACGTATGATGAAGATCTTGCGACCGAATGAAGAGTAATTTTGTCGACAGTAGAAATAATTTATCGCAAAGTTTTCTCTGTGAAAAAGTTATTTTTGAGAATGCTGAAATATTTGAACAAATATTCGAAAAACTATACAATGCATATTTTCAAAACGACGTTCGCTAAAAGTTTTACATTTTTATTACTGTATTTTTATTTTAACCCTTAAAACAGGGTAGGATTTTAATTAACCTAAATAGAGATTTCTAAAAAATACTTAAAAACATATTTACAGTTTTTACTAATCCCCAGCATTGTTCAAAGTATTAACGTTTTCGTGCGAATCGCTTCTCATTTCCACAGTGTAACAAATATCTAGGTATCGGGCACTTTCCGAATTTCCAAAACAAACAAAGCTGTAATGAGAGCACGCGCGTTTCGAATCAGCATCGGGGCACAAAGGAGATGAAAGGAACGTTGCAATCCAAATTGGCCAGAATTAGATGCGCGACCACACTCGCATTTTTATATCCTCGTCATTTCGTAAACTTCGATAATGATGGAATAGCATTTTCTTTTGTTTAGGATTTACGTTTTCACGATCCATTGCTAACGGGTCCGTGTTTACTACAAAAGTTTTCATATCTGTTTAAAATATTATTTTTTAAGTCTTTCAACACTACTTGTGGTATCTTGTTAACTAATTTAAGTAGTGTGTTTATGGTAATATTTCACGACAACCCGCGTAGATCCATCCTCGATGAAGTAAGAATGTTACCCAACTTAAGCGGTCGATTATAGGTTTTTATTTGCAAACTTGTTTTTCTATGTAGAATGAGTCCCCCCATAACGCAGTGTATCTCACTGTAGGTCGACAAAAACAATTATATTCAAAGAAATATACATAAACACACGGGTCTTTAAAAGCCCGTGTTAAATCACGTACACTAAAACGTAAACAAGAGGCAGGTTGCGATAAGTGCACAATGGGCACGCGCTATCTCGATCCGTCAAACGCGTCCTTTAATTGAATGCCGTTTTCCCGTTGTCCATTGTGCCCGTTGTGTCCCGGCCTTTCGAATAACATGCCTCTTTTATGCGTTCAAACCACACGGTTATGTGGGACGTGTCTTTATGTCGGGTTTTTTCAAAATCGTATAGCAGAGTTGGTTTAAGTGTATTTGTGTTTTTTCCAAAAGATGGATTCTTGGATTTTGATCAATCTAATTAAAAATGATATACTATGATAGGATAATATTATGTTACATAGGCACGTAACGGAATTTTGATTGCATGAAATATACAACCAATCTCAATAGATATTTTAATTCAAAATGTCACTCGATTTCAATAATGAGATTTAGAAACACTTCCAAAACCATTTTTGAATATATCAGAAATCTTACACACGAGTCTATAAAGATATGGGTTTATGCATATGTACATTAAAACGTTAACAAAGGCGGTTTGCGATAAGTGTGTAATGGGCACGCACTATCTCGGTCCATGCGTGCTTTAATTGAATGCTGATTTCCGTTAGTCCATTGTGCCTGTTGTATCCCGGCTTCGCGTATAACATGACTCTTTTATGCGTTCTAACGACCCTGTTATGTGGGACGTGCCTTTTATGTGTTTTTTTGCAAAATGGTACAAAGTTGTGGTTGGATACATTGCTAATAGATTTTT
>DWRA01003867.1:0-11505 GCA_018250295.1 Spathilepia clonius | reverse complement strand
ACGCGCTCCACGTCACCTCGTTGAACCCGTAGTTGAAGTAATCTGAACACAACCACTATTTATTTCACTCCCCGTACGCTATAACTTGGCACTTGAGTATCAGAGCGTCACAGCTATCACGTCACAGTTTGTAGAATGTAAAAATAAAAATGGATACCAGATGTTTATTGGACTCTAAGATATAACAATAATATAGATCTATTTAAATTAATAAACAATGATGAAATGATATTGTACATTAAATGAAATATATAATGAACTAAGGGTGAAGTCTTGTATTCCACATAAGTCGCAAGTCATTGGGCAAAGGTTGTACATACCTATCTTCCTCCCAAAAAATTATATATAGTATTTTAAAAAAACACATATACAGTCATATATATATATTTTCCCTAGCTTATGTCAATCCTTATCAAAACCATATCGATGAAAATGTCATTACTATCATAATAGTTATTTAAAAATATAAATAATAAATGTATACAATATATTCATAAAAATAATGAATAATCAAGCTACTTTACCTGATATATCAGCACCAGGTTTGTTCCATGGCTTATCTTCTATCGTATCAATATTGAACTCTAAAGCTGGGACTCCATTAATGCTTCCTGGTCCCTCCAAATCTTCTAAATTTACCTTACCACTAGTAGCCGGGCCCTGACGCGGTTTGTCAGTAGACCCTGCTGTTACTAATCCTACACCCCTCTGTAACAAAAAAAATTACGATAATTATATTAAAGTTCACAAAAATTTGTAATTTTATATTACTTAGTTGGAATATCTCAAATAAGTATGTCTCCTTTACCACACCCTGCACACCTAAATCAGTAGCACTTAACACTGTTGTTAGCAAATAGAAATAGATTATTCTTGGTTGTATTATATCTCTACTTCTTCTTTAATTTATGTAATGCAATATATTATTGATGATTTAAGAATACTAATGATGAATACTTTACATATTTATAATAAAAAGAATAAAAATATTTTATTCAAAGTATCTTTATAGCAGTCTAGCTGCATCCCGCGGTTTCACTCGCAACAATTGGTGCAGCCATTCCAGAAATTAGCCAGAACAATCAGACAGACAGACAAAATTTATAAAAAATACTTTTTGGTATATGTATCGTGTATTCATACAAATGCATTTAGTAAAACCGGCCAAATTAGAGTCAGACTCGCAGCTGAAGGGTTCCGTAGCATTATCATTAAATAATAAATACACATAATCAACAACATACCTTAACATTCAAGCTTGCATATGTTTGTGGACCCGATTTGATTTCTCCTATAGTGACTTTCACGTGGTCAGAATCATCAGAATCTGAGTCCCCATTGTCCTGGCTATCCGCATCTCCGTTGGCTGCGTCCTGATCCTCCCGGTCCACATCCTGGAAGTGCTCGTCATTGAACTGTGAATCTTCATTCCCTTCCTCTTCATTTTCATCCTCCTTTTCTTCTGTTTCCTGAAATATAACCAAAATTTTCTCTAAAGATAGACCACATACTTGAGGGTTAGTCTTCTTCCACTTTGGAAACACAAGTAATTCTTAAATATGTGGGTCTCCTCACACTGTTTTCCTTTATAGATACAGAATATAATATTTTTTTTACACATTAAAATTAGGCTACCTAGGCTTCAAACACGGAAAATATGAAAGCTTTCAATGGTATTTTGTAGGCCCCTTACGATGATTAAACAAGGATTGACCATTTCAAAAGCACAATATGTAGATAACTAGTGACAGTAGTGTTAAAAAAATGTAATTTCTCATTAAACCTAAAGAACTTTGCATAACTTTACATGTTCATGTACACGGAAAACTTAGTTCATTTTACAAAATAACTATCGTTACTTGTAATATATGATAAGCCTGATGTATTATATATTACGAGTTTAAAAAGGATATAAACACTGGCGTAACTAGGTGGACAGCCAGAGGGCAGCAGTCACTTGAAAATTGCCTCGCGCTGACTACATAATTTTTGGCAGCCACATCGAGTAAAACTTACAAAAACTCCTCAGAAAAAATCTACTTATGCTAATGCATATAAATAGCCACCCTAGTGGTGGTCAAAACACTGATTCGACAATAATACTTGGAAAGTAGGTTATGTTACGTAGTCCAGAGCGTGTACCTCGGCTCCGTTGGCTGGGTCGGGCGGCTCCTGAGGTTTCTCACTCGGTGCCGCCTCACCTTCTTGTATTACTTCAGTGGCGGATTCTCCATATAGCCAATTATCATCGTTTTCATCGGTCGGCGCCGTTTCTATTGCAGCGTCTGCCATATTTGTTTGACAAATAACATCAACTGATATGACAGATTTAAGATATGTAAAATGTCAAACTTTATAATCACAGATAATTAAAGTTTTTGTTATAATTTATTTTACGCTCAAAGCATGGAATCATTATGCTCAAATATTTATTATATCATTTAGATCTCAGAAGTATTATTACATTAGACACTTGTCCTTAAATGCCCCTGAGAGGCTTGAGGGATAGAGCGGGCGTACGCCGCGTCGAGAAACAATATTCGAGTGGGCACCCACAGCTAGCATTCGCTACACATGCAAAAACTCGTAAATACGCGAATTTTTCCATACAAAGATGCGATCCTGCACCTGCACGGTTTAGAGTCTTAAAGGCCTTTACGGGTTAGTCTCTAATTCGTACTTTTAACCATCAATATCCAACAAAGTAGGGAAACCTACCTCCAGCAAAGAGACATAAAAGGTTAACGACTATAAGAGGAGACTACAAAAACAAAACAAAGTCCGCAACAATTGCTCACTTTTAATTTAGTATAAATAAATTATAAATACATTTTTATCAGTATCACAAAATAATATTATAGCAAATAAGCAGTTTATTGTGTAACATCAGTCAAGTCCATTTCTCCTCTTGGGGAACTTAACTTGTTCCACTTGTTCGACTTTCTGAGCGACGTTTGCCAGCTGTTCCGATGCATCAGATGCGGCTGCCCCACACGTTTCCGCTAGCTCTTGCACGCCTTGAGATACCTATAACAAAGATTTATTTACTTATATTTTCTTAAAATTGTGAATTTCATGAACAGAGAGGTTTGTGCATTTTTATATGTATAATCACTGAAAGGCAAAAAGATTGCCTTTCAGTGATTATAGATACAATTATAAAATAAAAAAATCATCTTACAAATAATGCCGGAAACTGTTTACCCAAAAACCATATCATATTTAATACACAGTATAAAGCTATAGTTACCTGATCCGCTTCCACTTTGACTTCCGCAGCAGCTGCATGCATCTTGTCCACTTGTGCCTGCATCTGAGGCACCTGCTGGATTGCTTCAGACTCCAGTACAGGTGCAGCCTAGTTCAAAAAGCATATTAAAATTTTAGAATACAACATATTATGGTTCATCTGTGATAGCTAAGTGCATGAAACAAGGACATTCAAATTCAAAGCACACCTCAGATTTATCAAAAAATATATGCATATCAGAAATTAATTATAACAAAATTAATTACGCTTGAGAGATGTTAAAAAGTGTTCTCAAAGGTGATGTGTACCAATCCACACTTTGCCAGTGTAGTGGATTATTGTAGTTAAGTGATCTTTTAATTTTGAGTGTTTATACAAGTTGTTTATACAACAAATTTAATAGAAGAATTCAACCTACACCAAAAAATATAAAAACTGATTAATACAATTTATAAAATATGAAATGTGGCACACAAAAAAGTAACAGGAAAATTATTAATATTTCCAAATTAACAATATGCCAATGTACAATTTAATAACTTTAATTTTCTAACTTCACTATGTATTTACACTATTCTAAATGATGTTTATTCATAAATCATTACAAGGGCACAATACAAATGTAACATACAGTTGAAAGGTCCCCAAAACCACGACCTACATAAAGCTAACTTAACACATTATTGGATTTTTACCAAAGCTACATAGATATGCTAAATTGTACCTGAATCCGATGACAGCCAGTATTAAAGCAAAAAGACAGATTTCAAGAAAGCAAGTTAAATAAAATTAAAAGTTTTAGACAATATCTAAAATTTTTCCTGAATGATAATCAGAAAGTGCCAAAAGTTGTGTGTGGGTACAGGTATACCACGATTATGATGATTAATGTGTAGTTTTCTACCTGTTTACAGCGATGCATGCAATGACAGTGGTGCTGGATAACAGGCTCTGCCGCCGCCACCTCCCTCAGGTGCATATTGTTTTGTTGCATCTGTAACATATACCTGGGCCTATATTTTTTCTTTAACAAAAGTTTTCATCTGGATACATAGGTAAGTATAAAATAAACAATGCATACAGTGAAAGAAAATGCATACAGTGAAAGATTTAAGCAATTAGACATATTCATTCACATATAAATTTAATATACAAGATTTTGGGTACGTAATTAAGGAACTAGTCTATGGTATACCAAATTGTAACCTGTCCATGCCCATACCTGCCCATGGAAATCAGTAGTCTACTTTAAACAGTACAGAGGTATGATTTCAGGGTATCCACAGACATATTACTACCCATAAGAACTAAGTTAGAACACCTAGTGTGACTCAGCCTTAACACACTCTACAAACCAGCTATAAAAGTACAGTTTGTTTGTTGCACAGTCGTCGCGCCCCTACAGTCAACTCTATTCATGCAAAATTATACATCATACCACTCACATTTTCTACGAAATTAGGGTCAGTGTAGTTATTTAGCTCAGTGGCCATCTGCATGGCTTCCGAAAGCTTCTCGTGTCCGGCAGTAGCATTGCTTATAGCCTGCGCCGCGTTCACCAGGTTCGTGGTGGCCGAGTCCCCCTGCTGCCCGTCTATCAAATTATTAGCTAAACCTAATTTAGCTTCCAACTGTTCAATTCTGTTTTGTAAAACTGCTATCGGATCCATTGTATTACAGCGCCGTAAAATTAGAGACAAAAAACCTTTTAATAAAAACCGTCCTTGCCAAAAAATGACTAAAACAAATAAAATACTATTCAGTGGAATATCCGAAAACAAATTGATTTGAAATTGTTAAAAATCGAACACCAAATCGACTCATTAGGTCATTTGACAGTGTCAGATTTGTCAACCTGTCAGACTATATACAATACTATATAATAACTTGAAAATAAATAATACTATATTGTCAATATTACCGGTCACACGTAAACTATGTTATCAAAATTATTATTATTGTAGAAATAACTAACTCATAATACATAAAACAGAATTGAATAACAACTACACGTTGTAAATTTTACTGGCTGTTAAAAAAATTGTATTGTACCAAAATGCAATGAAAGCAATAACAGTTAGACTAATTGCTTATGGGTCAGGACGAACTCGGACGAAAACAATTTTTTACACAAATTATTTTACTCTGAATTTACAAATAATTTTTACAATAAAATTGCAGACTTTAATAACATATTCTTGCCTTAGAAATTGTCGTTAAAGTCTAAAATGTTATTCTTATTATAAATATTATTGAATAGCATAATTATTGTAATATTTAGAAGTATAGAATTATTTTATAATACTCATTACATTTTGTATTGTAAATTAAATAATATTTTAAGAATAATGGATTGACTAAAATCACGCGAAGTAACTACGCTTACAATACAAAATACCTGAATCTAAATAAACTTGTTCCCTCCAACAATCAAACAATGTTGAAAACCTAATAACAACTTTATTCTTGACATTTGAATACGATTTGACGGTCAAACTTTGACAGCTCTTCCTTATTTTTGATAGAACGTGCGAAATTTACGCGAAATGTGATTACTGTGATTTGATAAAGTTGCACGATTCTATTTCATTAAGAAAAGTTCTTTTAATTTATAATTTGTTATTTTTACTTGTTAAGCCAATATGGATGAAGAATTAGGAGGTTTAACCGAGGATGATTACTACTTACCGCCCGTGAAGTATGAATGTAAGTTAGTTTTCTTGTTCTACAATCATGTTTATCGCATATTGATAAACACCGGTATCCGCAGAAACAATTTTATCTTTTATGGATATTTATTAACGCGCAAATAACTATAATTATGCATTTTATATTCAATATTTAGATAATATTGTAAAACTTATAAAAGCAAAAATATAAACTATGAAAACGAAAAAAATGAATGCTATTTTAATCTTAAAATATTATATTTTCAGATTTGGACCATACAGCAGATGTCCAGTAAGTATAATAGTCTGTATTTTAAAATAAACTGGAGTAGAACATTGGATGTTTTTATATCTTATTCATGATGTAGCTAAAGTGTGATAGGATAATTCCATTTTATATAATGCTGTAATGTTACATAAAAATGTTAGAAGTGATAAGGGTTACATGTTTTAAACATTTTCCTTCTACTGGATTAAATTAAACAATGAAAACATGATGCAATGACGGGCAACATATAAATATAATATTACTATACAAACATTCTACTACAATATTAATTTGGATACTTATCAGTTGTCTCTTTAAATGTAATATTGTAATTAAATATTGTCATTTTAAATTTATTTAATTCGACCAAACTTTATGCTGCCATGATGTAGCTAAAATTACAGATAAATAAAAACAGGATTTTAATATTTTTTGAGCAAGTAAGGCATGAAGAATTTGGTAACTTATTATAATTCTGGCTTGTTGTAATGCAGGTTACACAACTATAACATGAATTATATTAAATTTTAAATCTGAATTGGACTAAAATCATTATTAATTTTAGGGAGCACTAGACAATGACTAATTCTGAAAGTGAATGGCAGAAAAGTAAAACGGCAGTAGATGAAACAAATTTGAGAACTTCTACTCTAGACCTTATGACCATTATTCACAAAATGGTATACAGGCTGTAGTATTGTAGAAATTAATAAAATAGAGATACTCAAGCTGCATCCAATTGAATAAAACTAAGTTAATTCTTCTAACTGTATACTTTGTTTGCATTTACTCACTTTACTTTACTTTATTTCCCTTATATAATATTTTTAAAACCTAATATTATACTGCTACAACATTTTTTACTTTTCTGAGAGTTTAATTAAGTGTGTGCATAGCTGGTTTGAAGGCCACACCCTTACAGGACGTGCCATTAAAGGAAACATACTTAACTGAAGCATACAAACTTAGTCCTCAGAAGCAACAACACATCTGTTATGGACATCAGATAGATATTGTTTTATAACTAAGTGTTATCATGTTGGGATAGATTACATCCAGGCGACCATCTGCCTTTATAAAAACACTTCTGAAATTAGGCCCTCCCTAAAAATAAGGATTTCTCTGTCATTCTGTTATTACCTCTGTGTATTAAAAAGTTTACAATCCTTGGATGTAAATTAACTCTTTACATTTATATAATTTTATACTTTGATTCATTACAGATTACACGCATGGGGTGACAGTTTGAAAGAAGCATTTGAACAGTGTGGCATGGCTATGTTTGGATACATGACAGAACTTGACTATGTTCAAATAAAAGAAGTGCACACAATTGAAGCAAATGCTGATGACTTAATGGGCCTGCTCTATCACTTTCTTGATGAGTTGCTCTTCTTATTCTCTGTGGAACCATTCTTAATATGCAAGAAGTTAGTCATAACTGAGTTCAACACAGAGGAGTTCAGGATAGTCTGTAAGTGTTATGGTGAAGAATTCAAAATTGGACAGCATCCCCAAGGGACAGAAGTGAAGGCTATCACATACTCTGCTATGCAGGTTATTGACCAACCTAAGGACAATAAATTTGAAGTTTTTGTAATTATTGATATATAAATATATATTTTTCTACTGTTTAACCATTTTTTGATCTTTGTTCTATGAATCAGAGTAATAAAGAAAAATTGGAGGTAGACAGTAGGATTTACAATTAATCTAAAGTGACAATTGCTGATTAAAAAATAAGCTTGGGACAATGTGTTGTTTTAGAATCATAGACATAGACAAACTCTACCTTAATATATGCATAGTCATACAGACTTTTCGATTTACTTTTATGTGATCATGCCTATATGCCGATTCTTTTGTGTTACATTGAGTATATATTTAATTCAATAGTTTAATTAGATTAAAAAACCTATTGTTGTTATTTTACTTTCTGTTGTCATTACTTATATGCCAGAGGTTTATCCGGCATTACGTCATTAATACAGCATTAAAATATTTCATTGCCTTTAAAATATTTTAATATATATTAAAAAATAGTGTTTATTTACAACTGTTGCTCTTATGGTACTAATAATCGGCGAATAAGAGGAAGGTTACACACTTCCTATCGGTAAGAATCCGTAGTTAAAGTATCAAAAGATAAGTGATAGAAAAATTTTATAATTCGACTAAAGTTTAATTTCGCCATTTATTGTATAGCACCATTTTTGGCGCGCATTTAAAGTTAGGGGAATAGATCGTTAGATTTTATTTACAGATCACGTCAGGTTGTTAAATAAAAATGAGTTCAATTTTTAAAACAATGCCGTATACATTATAAACAGAGCCCTTTGACACAAAAAAGCATACGTTTTATGTACTGCTAACACTTTTGCTGATTTAGTCAATTTTAATGTCTAATTGAAATTAATTATTGCTTGATTTAATGACGAAAGTATAATAAGAAATCAGACATTTCAGTTCAAATACTACGCATGGTGTACAGTGAGCAAGAGTAATAGTTCCCCTGAGTTTATCGTTTTAAAATCGTCAAAATTTTGAATACGAGAAACGTTTGAGCCCTTGCCCCTGCTTTGATCCTCTTAATGTTGCGAAGAAATTGTTGTCCAGTAACAATAGGACACTGATGTAAGGGTCTCTCAAAAATATCCGTATAGGGTGCCGATTGTGGATGTATAAACGTTAATTTGGTATCTACTCATTTCGCCAAAAAGCAGTGAATTTTAATTACCTGTACCAGTAAAGTACTAGTAGTCTTGCGCACGATTTCTCAATTTTAAGAGTTTAGGTGGTAGGAAGTTACTTAGGTCTTAACACAAGTGAACTACGCTAATCGTACATTTTAAAGTTAATATGTCCATGCAACAGTAAATGCCTATAGAAGCACCAATGAGCACCAATTAATATAGTTATTAGTTTAACCAGTCTTCCTATCTGAAGATGGTCACAGATGCATTTCAACTTAGGGCTAAGTGAGGCCTTCTCATTCGTGCCTTGCTATGACCTACACGACCCATTGCCTGCGGGCTGCTGAAGTACAGGCTAATAAAACTCATAGTACTGTCAATTAAAAAGTCCTATTTCTCTTCTAACGAATTGTCTTGAGACGTAATTTGCAAATCTGGTCATGACATTGAAGTTGCTTGCCACACATTTGGTGAAATGATCGCGTAATTTATTGTACATGTTTTTTACAATACTAGCCATTAGCTTCTGCTTGGTGGACATGCATTCAACGTCGCAATGTATTGTTCAGTGTTTGACAAGCTAGATAATAACAAATACCCAAAAATTTATATCTTTATCAAATATTCAATGCTATACACATGCAAAATTGCTTTTGGATTTCAGACCAAACCTCCGAGTTACGCCAATACCTTCATACATTGTAGTTTAATTTCCTTTCTGTTGGCGTAGCGTAGTTTAGTTAGGGTAGGACCAAAGCAGCTTGCACTGCATGGGGGCGAAAGTTGATCTTGCACCGTCTTAAATATAACGTTGTCGAAAAGGACAAAGGTTCTCCTGTTTATACATGTCTATAATGTATTTGTTTATCTATACACATTGTTATCTAAGGCTATTTTGTACCACAGAGTACATTGTTATATACTGAAAGTAGGAACGTAGGAAACATGCAGCATGTTTGATGTCAAGTAATTACTGTAATAGTTGTTTGAACGCCATACCATTCATAGATGCAGTTAAACGCTTGAAAAAACTGAAGAATGAACTTTGACGCACTGAACGGTTTTATTAATGCTGTGGCAGAATATTTCATTTTGTGGACCGTAGTATGCAGTTAAATATAGATTCTGATGTAATTAATTCAATTTTTACCTACCTACAAGTTTTTAAGCTGTTGTTGCTGATCAACTGTAATCAGATTAAATAAATAAGAAATTCAATTTTAATCAACCACAGGTTCAACCTACACATACTTAAAATTCCACCATTTTATTTGAGAGGACCCTAAGATTTAGAATTAAAATAGGTACGAAGTCAGAGCCAAAGACATTCAACTAATGTTCAAACTCTTTGGTAAAAATTTTTATATTTTTGGAATTAAATATGGCTGTACTATTTCACTTTCACTTGGGTTCCTTCACAGAACTCAAAAGGATTTCAAAGAGTACCAACTGGCTGAAATTCTAAATATCCTTTATCAACGTTAGGACTATAATTATGCTTACCTTAACAGCGATAATTATACAAACAGGATATTGGCCTCAAAGTGTTTAGTTTTTTGTTTCCTGTGGTGGCTTCATAGTTATTTCGTCATTGACAGGAGTTAATGATGAAATAACTCAAGTCCTTAAGTTTCGGCTGCAGTCGTAGTGAGCTAGCCGTTGTGGCAGCCGCTATAAGCGCACGCGCCGAATAGAGATATGATCACGTCAAGAAATTTAAAGCTTACACAAAGTAAAACATCGTTAATATTAACACAACACTTCGATTATAATATTAGGAAAATTGACAAAGAAATGGCACATCAATCCTGCCCTGCTCTGCTTGCTCAGAGTCCGTTTACACTAGTGATTTTATAGTCCAATGGTAAATTAAAAGATTCAAAAAAATCGAAGATTGATTGTACGAAATTAACAGGAGTCTACCTGATGGTAAGTGGCCATTGCCGCCAATGAACACCAACCCCATACAAGATTCAACCTGAGCACGAAAACAGATGCGTTGCTATCAAAAAGACTGTCGCAAAGCCTGGAATAAGTAGCTATGTCTCCATTATCACAACCTTCAAATCTGAACACAGCAGCGCTTTACACTGTTGTTATTAGGCAGAAATACGGTGGTGGTGACACCGAAATCTAACTACAATAAGTTCAACCATCTTGAAAATGGAATATAATTACATTGAATAATTATTTTGTACACAGTAAAAAAAAGTAGGCGGAGAGACCTCATTATTGTTACTATTAAGTATGCAACATGATGCTTAGTGACGTGTTATTCATTTGCGAAATTCGCATTTCTTAGTGGAATTTGTGCCAATGATAATACACTCCGCAACGGTACATGGGTTTCAAAGGACCAAGTTAATAATATTGTATACTGATGTTTTAAAACATATAATCAAGATGTCTTTCACGAGATTATAGATAAAGACCATCTATAGAAATCATATTAGAAAATAGCTATGTAAAAAACCAAGAATATTATTATGAAATAGCAGTATCCAATATTTATATTATTTTATTACAAAAGAGATAGCGACTTCTTTAGCTTTACTTGCTAGCGAAATGACCATTTGATTTTTTTATCGTTTTGTCTAGCCTTTAATTGTGTACAATCTTTTCTAT
>DWRA01003866.1:0-11505 GCA_018250295.1 Spathilepia clonius | reverse complement strand
CCATGCAACTGGGTCGAAATATTGGCAATTAAGAAATCAAAACATCGTATCGTGAGTACCCGTTATATAACAAAAAGTTCTCAAAAAGTGTGTGAAGGCTACCAATTCGCGTCGTCTACCAAAAAGTGTGTGAAGTCTATCAATACGTAGAATTACCTACGTGTACAGAAAAATTTAAACCAAAACCAAATAAACTTAAGTAAGTAAATATAAAATACATATTTTTTTCCTTTAATTATTCATAGTACTAATATATTAACTTTCAAAAGCGCTAAACATATTTATGTACCTACCTATACAGTAACAAGAATTTAATTAAGGTTACATTTCATATTCGAGTTCAATTTGTTGATGAGCTGATGAGAATCCATTATCGTGTGGTCACGCCGCGTTGAACCTGGCGTCAGATGGTATTCCACCCCTCCGTTGTAATTTCCATGACGTCATCATTATATCAAGAACAAAACAATACATTTGTAGAGGTGTTTACGTTTACGATAATTAAAATTATGTAGCAAACCTTACAATAATGATTATGTATTTTTTTATATAATGGAATAGCAAACGAGCTTGCAGTCCATCTGATGGTAAGTGGCAACTGCCGCACGTGGACGTTTGTAATCCACTCCACATAAAACTAGACTCCTACCTGATGTCGACTACAGATGCGTTATTAGCCCTGAGGAGTAAGTTGGAATGGCCCAGATAGGTATCTCTCTCTTACCACACTCTGCAAACCAGATTGGGTAGAAATAGGTGTGGCAGTGGTGCCGCCGGAGACGAATCAAAAAGGGTTCTACCACCTTTAAGCAGAAATAGATTGGTGTTAGAGATTATTAAGAGAATAATGTCACAAAAGTCTACTATGTCTACTATATGCTAGGTATATTCTAGGATTATTCTAAATACGTCACAGGATATAAAATCGAAAACAGTTTATTAGCCACTCTAACGTATCCATATGTTAGTGGTCAACGTGCTGAAAGAAACATAAAAGTTGATACTACCTTAATGTTGTTATCTATGATTTAATAACGGATATCGTGATTGGAATGTGTCGGTGACTTACCAGTGCACTACTGAGAAAGACCCTGATCGGTGAGTCCCGTATAAAAAATCTTCTAATTTATGATTAGCTATTTGCTGTTGTGCTCAAAATTTAAGCGCTGCTGTATTCTTGTTTGAAGGGTTTTTTTTTATATAATGATAAGGCAGACGGGCTAGTTGGTGCAAAGTAGTAACCGTCGCCTGTGGACATTTGCAACATCAGAGAAATCGCCATTGCATCGCCGGCTTTTGTGATGAGAGAGTCGTACATATCCGAGGAGCTCTAACTTAGTCCTCAGGGGTAGTAACGAATCTATGGTCGACCTTAAGTAAGACTCAACTTTAATCTGGAGTTCATCACAGATGTCCGTGGGCCGCAGTGGCCTCTTATCATCAGCAGACTGCATGCTCGTTTGCTACTTCAATACAATTAAAAAACGGTTTTTTATACTATATACGGACATATAACTAAAAATTTTATGTGCAAGTTGCCTAATTATAATGTTTTTTAAACTATAACTGTAAGTTACTAGTTACAAAAACAGTAATATAACGGTTTGAGCCTGTAATCTCGAACAATTAAATCTCAATGGCGTCAAGTACCAGTTACGGTCAAAGCAGGGTAGTCAAAGGGTGTTCGTTGTGCAATGAGTAGGCGACGCTCGCCCCATATCCGCATACAAAGGGGATTTGGCGAGCGAATTTATTAATATTATTAATAGAGCCGGAAAGTTCCCACAGCTTCCAGAGGGGTGAGTTGGGGAACCTGCCGCGGCCGGTCGTTGATTTGTATGTTATTGTTGGTGGATGGTGCGATCGGTTTCGCCGCGCACTCCCACGACAGGGAACAGATGCCGCTTGCACAGCCACTGTCACTCACATTATCTCACGAGTGACCCCATGCACCCGGTGGGAAATGATTCCGCAATATGTTTGTTGAATAAAAGAACTCCATTACCGTTCAACAAGCAAACAACAGTTCCTAGGGATTTGTAAAATACGGAACACTAACAGTACTGTTGCACGTGTTGTTGACTAGACGTTTCTTACCTCATTGAATAGTGAGTAGATTCGGTAGCACCTGGATGTCTGAATTCTAGGGGATAAATATTTAATTTTAGAATTATTCCACGGTTTTGTTCCATAGATCTAGGTACGCCTAGATCTAGATCTAACCGTAGATAAATAAAATACACTTTAAGTCGAACGGCGAAAAATTACTCGTGAGGATTGTTAGGTGTTTCTGGGAATAATTTATGAGTATTTCAAAATTTTCCTTGAAACGTGTTTAATGAACCAACCTGCATTTGGCCAGCATGTGTACTTCGGCCTACATTAATATCATCATAAATCTATTCTACACATTGTCCTATTTCTGGAAACGGGTTACTTCTCAAACTGAGAAGAGTTTAGACCATAGTACCAAACTGCATGCTGATAATATTCTATGGGAACTTTTTTCCTCATGATGTTTTTCTTCGCCGTTAAGGGAAACGATAAATGATTAATTTCAGATACAAACTTCTAAAAATCAAAGGATTTCAACTCAAACTTCTACCGTAAAGGACTGAATTCAAATTACTAGGTTATCGCAATCTGAGTCACTCCCTTCATGGTGTAGAATCATGGTATTAAATTGGTAGAACCGTGATTCGACTCTAGTTCCACCATCGACACTCTTATTTCTGCTTTTCTAATATAGTATTGTCAAGCACAGCTGTAGGTATTTTGGTATGTAAGGTGTTGTAAGAAAGAAACATACGAGTGATCCCAACTTAGTTCTAAGGGGAAACAAAACAAAGCAAATTAATCAGGATTCTAATAACTGGAATAACAAGGACAATTTGTGTTCTTTATACTACATTACTCCAGTGTAAAAACTGGAATAATAGATACTGATATCGATAGAATATGGACAGCTCTTCAAAAACTCATCAACAATATCATAATATACCTATTCGAAACTCCAGTACTATTAATGTATCTACCTGCTATATATTAAATTTAAATTGAGGTTTCTAAAATCATATTTTTCTTCTTCTAAGCACTGTCTATATTGATGTATTGATGTGATTACTTGTTGACGACTCGAAATAGCACACAATTTGTAACTTGACGAAATGTCCGAAATATCTCATATGTAGTGTCCAATTAATAGTATAACTACTGCATGTTAACAGTGAGAGATCACCTTTGTTCTGTTGGTAATAAATTGTGATTCAAGAAACAGACACTTGACCCGTCAAAACAGCATATTATACCATTGTGTGTCAGATTAGCATTGATTTGCCTACCTATCAGGGCTGCCGTACAAACGACACTAACGTAGAAAAAAGCCCTAAGGAAATATATAGATAAATGCCTAGATACCTTACTTCACCTGTCAGAATCAGTGCCGAATGTTTTTGCTTGGTTCGGCTGAACATTGTCGTATTAATTGTTGACGAAGAAAATGCCGTCAAGATTTATACAGTATTCATTTGTTGCAAATGAGAATATACTTTATTAAAGTAAATAAACAATAAAGAGGAAGGCAAAGTTTTATTTTGCTTTACTTACACTTACTCTGACCAATAGAGAAAACAGTAAAAGAGCAGAATCAAAATCAGCAAAACTGGATTGGACAGGTACTATATTTCTCTTTACTTTCTTGCAAGCATAAATGTTATATGTACCACACCATGACCTACTGGTATTAGGGATTTCGGAGTATGAAAGACCTGTGTACAGTAAAGTATGTGTACAGAGGAATTTGAAGGTTTTGGAGGGTAAGAATCTACTATAACGACGTATCTACTAATAATTGGATAATTTTCAAACACCTACGAGTATGATACTTGCTTTTGCAGCGTTCAAACTAAATTTTGGGGTAAACCCGGAAGACTGGCAACCCTACAGGTCTTCGTGCGGAGACGCCATTGCATATGCGTCCCACACCCGCCGCGCAGTCCGACGCCAGCAGATGCTCCATTAATATTTTATCACACATAATATTACACGGGTTGCTATACCGTCTACTTTTCATCCACATCTGTCTCCTGAAACATGGAAATTTGTCAGTTCTGAAAACATTTAGGGAAATATATGTGACTGCCGAACAAAGTCTACAATATTTTTCTAGACGATCATATGTAACCGGAAATCTAGATGTATGCGAATAATTACGCATACATCTGGCTCGGATCATGCTTTAGAAACAATTATACTTGCCAATATATTTTTAACATTTAACATTAATATTACAATATTATAAGTAAATCTTCAATTTCTACGTAAGGAATCGCATAAACAAACCTACGTAATAAAAAAAAACATTATGTGATATTTACTCGTACTTAGCGTGTCTACAACTTTAGTTTTTATTGAAACAAAATAAATCATGTTAATTTATAAAGTACCCAAGGGAACAGGTAAACAGTCACAAAAACCACTGCTTGAATATTATTCAGATATCTATAAATATCAAGACGCCCCCAATAATTTAGCCAGTCCATTCTGAATTAAGCAAAACTCGTCGTTGAACTTTCATGCATCGATGTGTATAATGTTACGATTCCAATCGTCAGTATAAATCACGATAACAGTTTCGGTTACCGAATGATAATATCTTCAATAACAAATGCTTTGTTTTTGCAACAAGGAACGGAGATTGATGTGCAACAATTACGGGATGCTCCTCAGACATACATTCAAAATGTGTTGCATTGTCAACTAGCTTTTTCTAAAGTCTACAATGCTAATTCGTAAATGGTTACAAATGGTACTTCACTACGGCCATTTATTCACAACTTTACTTTTAGGGTTTTGAGGCGTTCAACCTGCGAATCATTTATATACCCATGTAATAAAATTAATTTGGAATGTTTATGTTTGTGCCCGTAATATTTAAAAGATTTATTACATTTTGCTTAGTAACCTGATTGTAGTAAATACCTACAGACATAGTTACATTTCAAAATTTAAAAAACTGTTTTTATTTATAATAAAACATATCTATTTCAGTTTCTTCTATAGGTAAATAAAAAAAAAACGATATGAAAATACCCTACTATACCATCTATAATATACCTATCAATCCTAAGACTACCTACTTCCCTTGTTAGAAATAATAAAATATACAAATTTGTGTAGATATATTTTACTACACTAGATACCTATTTAACTAAAATATATGAGTATTTTAAATATCCATTTCATATATAAAACAATAATTTAAACTCTTAAAATACGTTATAGATGCACAATACGCATCCTTAGGTAAGTGAATTAAAATGAATGCAGAGGCCTAGTTGAGCGATCGTTTCCCTTCAATGAACATTTTTCTTATTTTGTATGCTATCAATATAAGCTCTTTTATCGTGATATATTGTATTCGAGTATCTATACAGGACAACAGGAAGCATCAATTACGTCATGTTCTACTAAATTTATATTAGGATTAAGTACATTGATACTGATTCTTCCTGTAGTTTTGAAACAAAAATAGCTAATTAGTAAGCTACTAAGAGGCGAGTAAAAGGAGGGCTTCAGGGGTTGCGGGCGGCAAAGGTGGAAACCCGAATCGTCCAGCCAGTGACCTCGGGAACGACGACGGTATTTGTGGCCGCATATCATCGTAAACGCTCGAAGGTATGGCGTAAGCTCCAGGGCAAAACCCCAGGGCCCCGTGTTCAGAAAACTCCGATCACGTTTCTTCGGCGACCCTGAAGTCCTCAACATAGCACTGAGGGCATTCACAGATTTCTAGTGGTTAAAAATACCACATAACGCTGTGATTTCGGCTACACCTCCTTTGAGGAAAGCCTTCCACAACCGTAAACCGTAAACCTAAAAGACTGACATAGACTATCATGCAGAAGTTTATAAGTAACGCAATGACTATCTATTAATCTCTCACACGAAGAATCTCTACAAACAGTCAGACGACGAGAACAGCCAAAACAGCTACTATACATTAATCTAACAAAATTTACATTATTGAACAGCGTGCCAAACGATATGGCGCCGTGAGAAAAATGTAGGAGACAATTAATGTTCCTTATTGTGTAAGGCATACATATAAAGGTAACGTTACAGTGAAATGGCATTGTATGGTAGTACAATCATTGGTACCTACCATAAATGTGAACATATCACACGCTTTCATCTGCTCGGCGCCGCTACAGGACTGACGCGCCGAAGTTAAAATCGATTACGCCTCCGCTTTAAAGCTATGAATATTTTAACTGATCCGCATGATTGACTCATTGTTAAGATTCGGTGTCATAAGACGAACGTTCGTATTTGATCCGGAAAGAAAGTGACCTATTGTATGAATGGGCTGGTTTTTACAACCTACCAAGCCAGCTGTAAGTGACAAACATTTGTTTTATTTTGTTTTAATTCACGAGCTGAAGTAGTTACGTTTCGTTAGATGCACATATGGAAACCAATTTAATGACATAATATAAAAGGTATTGTATATACCTATACTTAGGTAACTACTTACCTGTTTTGTACCAGCTGGATTTAACGGAAGTTATTATTATACTGCTAAGGTATTTTTAAGTCAGGCACTTAACAATCTCATGTTCCCCTGTGGTGGAACCTCATTGGGTTGAGCTACGAAGGCACCACCACCATATGAAACATGATTATCAGAGTTCCAACTTAGAACTGAGGGGTAGTAACACAACTGCGACTAACTCCAGTAGGATTGTAGTCTTGTCTGGGTTCGAATACAGATTGCTACTTCCATCATAAAAAAGGACAAAAAACCTAAGTATTTCACATTTTAAGGTTCTTTATAAGAAAATATAGCAACCATTTTTTTTAAACTAAAGCAACTTAATAACATAACATAACAATAACAGCCGTGTATTCCATATCGTAATATATCTAAGGACAGGCAATAAACATACATAGCCTCATGAAAAGAAGTAAAGTCTTTTCGAAATGTATAAGACTTTATAAGTATTCAAAAATATCTATAGTTTCTTAAATAGTTTCTTATTTCAGCTGACAATTACCTGTTCAAGGATTAAAAAACTAAAAAATACATTTAAAAATGCCTTTTCATGAATCGCTGTTTGAACCAATAGTCAATTTCGATTGAATGAAGTAAAAAACGTGTACGCGGAAATATGTGAGGTCGTGGACCGTGGATTCCCGTGTCAAGTGTCACGGGCAGGAATAACTGAGACGCGTCGAGGGCAAGAGGCACGACCAGCCATTGTCCGCTGTCGCACGACGAGACGAATCACAACGCAGGCTTCATGACCCACGTCAATGCAGTCACGAAATTCATTTACTAAACTCTTTCCCTTGAAATACACCAGTAATCCGAAAACGTCTAAAAACACCTTGCTTATTTTTTCCCATGAACTTGTATTTGAGCACATCAGCGGAGTAAAAATGAACGCCTGTAGTTATATCAAAGCAATATAGAATTATAGCGTTGTAGTCACATACTACATAATTATAATACTTACACAAGGATATTTTGGTTATTGATAATAATGTTTAATTATGTTACGGATTTCGGATGCAGACGAAATGGTTTGAAAACTTTTATTCATTTATATATGGTGTTCTTGAAGGTGGTAGAACCCTTTGTGGTTCGACACCGATAGCACTACCGCCACACCTAATTCTGCCTAATAACAGTAGTGTTAAGCGCTGCTGTATTCTGGTTTGAAGGGCGTTGTAATGGAAATAAACTTAACGAGGCATTCCGACTTAGTCCTCAAGGATAGCAACGCATCTGTGGTCGACTTCAGTTGGGATTCTAGTGTTATCTGGAGTGGATTACAAATGTCCATGGGCGGCAGAAGGCACTTATCATCAGGTGGACTGCATGCTTGTTTACTACTCCATCGTATAAAAAATATACATACAAGGATTACCCGCATAAATTATAAATCAACCTGTCTTCCTCTTTCCTCCTTAAACAGCTTAAATGGGAAAATACACCTGTATTATTTTTGTTTTTACGTGCGTACTTCACCTGTTTAGAAGGCGTAGTCTATAATCAACTTTTAGTAACACAGCAGCCTTTCCAAGGTTAAGTTCCTTCCTAGAATTTTACATTTGCTACCCCTGAAACTTCGTGTAAGTGTATGCTCCTTGCCACACTGAAAATCCGAGCGTAGTCGCGCCTAATACTGCTGTTATAAGAGAGAAATAGAGGCAGTGTGGCGGTCTTATCACTTAGAGACGAACCACGAAGTTTTCTTTCACCTTAAAAGGGACTTCTACTACTTGTAAGGACTTTTGTACGAAAGAATGAATACATTTATGTATACAAAAAATTCGGCACGGAGCTAATCTAAGAAAATTCTGTTATGACATCACTCTGTAATAAAAATGTATTTATTATAGACAGGCTTCTCTCAACAACAAATATGGCATACAGACGCGATATTTTTAATCGATGTCTGGAGGATACTGCAGGCGAGCAGATGTTTAAATGACTAGCAATCGTTCCGTTAGCATACTGAAAATGAATTATACATTTTACCAAACTGAATAAAAAATAGATTCTTATTAAGATCAACTTTTCATGTTTGGTAGCCATAAATGCAGTACCTACCGAGTATAACCTACCGTTTCAGTTTCTCAAACAACGAAAAAATAAACCTTTACAATTAGGAAGTAATCCAATAAAACAAGTGAAAGAAAAGAGTCGCGTTCATATGTTCTCATTGAAGAACGAATCAACAGTGCAAACAGACTGATGTATTTACTTTTCAATGTAATAAATGGATCTACTTGTTTTGATTTGTCACTAATCTCACTAAATAAGAATATCTCAGGGAGGAGCTCACTAGAATTCCTTGAATCGTGATTGAAATACACACTGAGACGAATACACAAACAACCAGACCCACAACAAAAATTTAAATTTCGTAATTTAGACTTCTGGCTGGCCGGGGATCATACCCGGAAACCACTGCATGTCAGACCAGTATGGTGACCGCTTCGCCACACGGGTCATCACCACGACAATTAAGGTAGATACTGATTTGCAAAATTTCAGTATAATGTATCACGTTTCAACTCGAGCATTATTAATTATATTATATTTAAGATCGCCTTTATACATTTCAGGAAACTTTTGCACGTCATTGTTAACTAAAAACGAGATTTGTAAATTTCTGCCACTACTTGAACCGTGACCGCTCCCATTCGGTACGCTTCTCACCTAATTTGAAACATACACAATCCGTCCAGGCTTTGCTTTACATTTGTTAGGGAACTATTTTCAAAAATGCAGGTCAAAGCAGAACAGCCCCGTAATAAATCTGAACATTGTAAATACTTTCTGTAATATTTTGTTAATTAAATATGAAGAACCTGCATTGAGAGGCCTCAGTTTATTGAGTTAGTAGTGCTTTTGTGCTTTACTTCCTTTAAAATTACTAGAAGATGAGCTAAAACTATAGATATGCAAGTAATTCAGTGCTCAACTACCGACGTAAGCATTTAGCTACAGATTAGAATTTTAATCGCCTGAGAAATTGAACGAATAATTCGTTGGTGATATAATTGATACATATGTATCGCCGAGCCGGCCCATTAGTAGACGTCTGTAACAATTCATGAATTATTCGTATTAATATACCTAATACTTCAAATCTATACATCCACCTTAACGTGTCGAAATTATAATTTTTGAAGTTATACTTGTTTTGGTGCAGTTAGGAAAAAATATAAGAATGTTTTTATACACCGACATTTAAAATCAACACCACAAAGTTGGCTAATAAATATCGCACGTTTTGCAGAAAACATAACCAACAAAATAATTTTAAATATCTTTGGGTATGATACTATATGATATGATCCGATCTGATCTAATAGGATCCGACGCGACACGGTACAATGGGTACAAATCATTTTGTCGATTGTTATGTGGATTTCGAGTTTTATTTTTGAACCTCGATTATTTAAAAAAAAGGCGCGTAGGTATCGCAGTATACATGTTAATATAATATTGCGAAAGTTACGAGAATTTCATTTAAATTTAGTCAGGCCAAAGAACTACAACTTTCTCATGGTTTGCAATATTACTTGCATCGAAGAAATAAAAATAACATGATGGTCTACGAATTCTAGCCTAACTGAAGCGTTATTATGCAAGCGGCTAAATGGACTTCGAACGAGCATTCAGACAGTGATAAAGGTACTTACAGGCAATACAGACTGTTTTTACTGCGAAAAATTTTTGGATTTTCAGAGAACGCATAGGTATGAATCATATAAGGAAAGAAGAAATGACGATACACCACAAATAATTAAAATAAAGAAAGATTTTAATACTATATTATATGATATTTTTATCATCTACAATGTACAATCCATCAATAAATGAAGAATTAAACATAAAATAACCAAAAATATTAGTATAACACGTAACGTATCTTACAAATGTGCACTTCATAGTAACACTAGGATTTAATACAATTATAGAATAATAAACTCTTTAATTTGTATGTTACAATATAATTATTGGTGCCTAGATCTTAAAAACAATTCATTATTTAACATTCCTCGCCATCATAACTACAAAAAAGCAATGTAACAACGATGAAAAGCATTTCATATTAATCCTTAAAAATACTTATTTTCAATTTAATAAAATCAAAACAATAAAAAACAATTCACTCAGACTTGTTTTTGACAGTGTAGAGGATTTGGTTTGTTTGATGGATCAAGTAGAGTGCGCTCACAAACACTGCATTAGCCCTTAAACAAAGGAAAAAATTGATGAGTAGGTAGGAAAATTATAATATCCTCTTTATCCTAATGCTGAGCAAAAGTCGCCTCTCAGAGAAAGAGAGGGGTTAGGCCGGAGTCCACCTCTCTTGTCATGTCATGTCCACTCTCTTGTCTTGTCAACACACCTTTGAGAACTTTTTGTAGGAACTAAAAAATGTGCAAAGGCCTAGGAAGAAAAAGGGGAATTAGATGTACATAAATTTACATTTAAGAATAAAGTTTCTTATGTTGTCCAGCAACCATTGCGTTTTAATAAAATTGTTGATGTAAACTATGTACTCTTACATAACTGAACATAATGAGCTAATTGTGACAGCCCCACTAAATTCTTAATTGATGAAACATGTAATTAATAGTCCAAAAAATTAGAACACTCATTATACCTTATTATGAGAACAGCTATAACATTGTGAAAGGCTCCCCTCACTAGCATTTCTACAGCTTAGGCGTTTTTTAGACATAGATTTTGCAATCAACGAAAAAAAGTCAGCAATTCGATAACAGGTAGTAAGTCAGTAGTAGGTAAGTAGTAAGCCAACAGTAGGTAGGTTTTAAATCGGTGGTAGGTAGCAAGTGATTAGTAGGGAGTGAGTGTGTAGTAAGTCAGTATTAGGTAGGTAGTAAGATAGTAGTAAGTAGGTAGTAACTCGGTAGTTGGTAGGCAGTATTTTGTCTAGTCTGTCATTTGTCAGCTATGCT
>DWRA01003865.1:0-11507 GCA_018250295.1 Spathilepia clonius | reverse complement strand
GTCTAATATATTTTTATAGCAATATAGGATTTGATATGAGATATGTTTTAATACTCGATGTAGATGACTGATAGTATTTACTATTACCAGGCGGTGTCTCGGCTTAAGGATTGTCTGTACTACTGTTGCGGTTTTTAACTAAGTCTATCTTACACTCTGTCTATGGCCGACTTATAATGTAACCTTATTTGAACCCTTTGATAGAATTAGACACCTATGGGATTATTTCTTCTTTTTATTGAAGAGGCCATCTATTCCCTAAAAATATAGTAGATAAATTTCGTAAATATTCATTTTATCTTTTCTAATCTTTGAGAATTTACGTAGGTGTATCTAAAGAATAAAAAATCGAATATCTTACAAATTACATATCTTTATTTTTCCAAAAGAAATAATAGTAGGAAGATTTTGATAAGATTGGGATATCTTAAAATTTGATCAATACACGTATTGTAATATTTTTTTGATTTTAACCAAGATTAGTACAAGTTTGAAGAGTGGTAAGAAAGAGTTATTTGTCCAAGGAGTTACAAGTTAGTACGAAGGATTAGCGACACATCTAAGCCCACCTCTGGTAGGACTCCAATTCTATCTGGGATCAATTACGGTGGTCGTCAATGGCTACCGTCAGTTGTACCTCATACTCGTTTGATACGTCTGTATAATAAAAAAACATGTACATAAAATAACATTTTTATCTCCTTTTCCAGATGTGACCCAACTAAGGGCATCGCGTTGTCCCGCCGTGACGCCAGCTCCGGCTACGTAATATGAATACTACCCCTAAATTTTTTTTATGTGATTGATGTGCCAGATACTACAATAAACATTTTTAGTTTTATATAATTCAATGTTTTAATACCTATACAATCATTTCAGCGTCAGTGGCCACTTATCATCAGACGGACTGTAAGCTTGATTGCTCTTTGATTAGATCAAAAATCCTATAACTGGGGGTAATATTATGGAATATCCTTCGTAATTTAAATTGTAACGTTAGTAGGATGATACAATACACAAGTAGGTAATTTTATTCTACGTTAATTAGATAAATACATTCAGAGAAGTGAAAAGCGTGGAATTAAAAACAGAACTTTACATTTTAACGTCAGGACACTGCAATATCAAAGTAATTTTACAGTAGAGTTATATCAAAAAGGTACTAGATATGTATAAACGGTAGATGATCAAAACTGGTCTAAGTCCGCGCGGTCTTAATGCTGATCACAAACCAGTCTTTCAGGTTCTTCGATGGACAATCTGGAGAGTCCTTGCAAAGATTATGGTCAGCCGGTCTTAAATTCATTTACAGATGATATTTAGGCAAGGTCTTGTAAATAGACCTTGGCCTCAAAACTAAATATTGCTCAACAGACACAAGCATAATATGCCGAAACTTTTGTTGATTTTACATGCTATGTAGTACACAGTCTTACCATAATTTACAACATTATAATTTGTTTTATGGTAAATATACTATATGAATTGGAAATCTATATAGATGATAGATGTATAACTAAAAATATACAGTAAAAGTTAACATTTTTAGCAAACGTACCTAGTGTCGTAGGTCATGTGAATTTAAGATAGAAATATTTGAATTTTGCGTTTACCTAAATTTAATCTTTATTTATAATCTAAGACTAATTTGGGAAATGACGTACATTTAATATCCCCTACGGGGTGTGTGAATACACTTTGAGGTCTGCATCCCAGCTACTCGTACTGTAACTAGCCTCTAGGAACGATGCTGATTACGTATCCGCACGATACAGATACCAATAGAGTGGATTTTCGATTGCATTTAATTTGTTATTGACTGGTTATAGTTTATTAAGAATATTTTTGACACGATCATAAAAAAACTGCAGAGTGAAATAGAATTATACTTACAATATATTGTTCGGTGGGATCATAGATGGCGCTGTACATGTATATGTAAGTAGAAGTGCGAACAAGCACTGCTAATATTTTTGGGTTTTTTTTACAGAATGACAATGGCACTATAGTTACACTTAACGTGACTTAATATATCAATTACAATTTTCTAAATTTGTTATGCTTGTGTTCCTGATGATATTAAAGCATAAAAATGATTAAAAATATTTTCCTTCTTTGTTTAAGTCTTGTATTGAACATCTTTGAACTAGTCTAATAGTAGTAGTCTAGTAGTAGTAACTTAACTAGTAGTTGAGTCTAGTCATAGATTTTAAATGAACTGAAGGTGTCAGGTGCCAACACAATTCTCAAATTCAGCGGGCTGAAGTGACAATGGATAGTCTACACCAGGTCCTCGAGTGTCGAAAGTTCCTGCTCAAAAGAAATAGAGGGCCTCATTCGACCAGGTGATCAGGTGAACAGGTGACTTCCAGTAGCTAACAAATAACCACCGTTGCGCTAAATGAAGAGTGCAAAAGATCAAGCTAAGCAGCGCCATCTAGCGGAGGAGATTAATTCGAGACTACATAGATACGAGAAGTGTAGAACGGTACGGCATTACGCTTTTCTATATGTTAAAGTGGTTAAACAACTTGTATTTACTTTTCTATTTTTGTTTTTATTTACGAATAAGTTTCTTTTTAGTGGCGTAGTGGTCCACGTGGCGGAGCGGTCACCGTACCGGTCCGAAACGCTATTGGTTCCGGGTTCAGTTATATATTTAAAAGACGATTTAGATTTTCGATCTAGGTCTGAGTATTTATGTATTTGTCTTGTGTCTATAGCACATGAATAATCCTTATGGGTGCTGAAAACTTTAATTAAATATATTTAAATCACTTCGGGGTTTATTTTATTTTATAGGTTTCAATTACAAAAATTTAATGATAAGTAAGAAATATTTACATTATATTTTATATTATTCTGATTTTAATATGAGAGAAATTTGTCAACTTAGTATGTAAAGACCACATTTTATGTGAAATATATTAAATTACCTGTTATGTTTAAGTAATAGTCATATAGGTCAATAAATACCTGGTAATGCAATAGGATTTATACAAGGCTACACTTACGCATAACTTTTTACCGGAATTTTCTTCGTTCGTATGCAAATCCCTTCTGTCATATTATTGTATTTTTACTAAATCATATATAAATGCTATGAAGACAATAAATATACAAAAATTTGAAAGAAATATAAACAAGTAATAGGTAATATGATACGTGACAAACATAGTTGGTAGTTTTAAATTTTCTGACTACCTTTTAAATAAAATCTTTTTCGTCTTCACTACTTACGCAACTAAACTATGTACCTTGTAACGTTAATGTACAGTCGGAGCGGCGACAATTAAGGCCTGTGTTTGCCTGTGTTTAGCAAGAGACCCTATAAAACTGATGGATGGATAAAGTGCCAATAAAATAGCAAGTATGCTAGACTTATAAATGGACTGAATTATAGAAATGGCCATTAGGGCCTAATGTATATCGACAGAAAATTAATTTATTGTGTCAGACAAAATCGTATTTTTCTGTATAATATTTTTACCCGCACGTTTATATATATTGTACAAAACGATATGATTTTTTTTCCGTGTCTAACACGAATTCTGTCCGTAGAAATAAACAGTGCCTGACAACTATGTTCTTCCACAAATTTGTATTGAAGCCATGCTGTTCAGTATATTCCAGGTGTACTCTAGTTTTGGGAGAGATCCGCAGCACATAAAAAGAGTTGTCCCAGTTAAGTACAGGTATGACCCTTATCACTATTGGATTTAGTTGTAATATTCACGTTTCAAATTATATGTGAAAATCCAGACTGCATTCTCGTTAATACCATCGCATAAAAGGAACTTCAACGATTCTACAGTCGGGTTTTTCAATGCGTTAGATGTACATTTGACCAATGAACATTACACAGACAAACATTTAACTATCAAACAATAACCACGGTTCGTTTATGAATTGTACTATTGATTCTACTATTTCGGATATGCGGATGAAGGCAAGGATTCGATACTGAGTCACAGAGCACAGTACTACGACTTCGTGCTCAATGAAAGAGACGGATTCTGAGACGTTTTATAATCTACACACGTACATCTGCGCTGGTCATTTTATAACACACGGCCGGCCGGTTGGGTTACTTCGTATTGGTCCAGTGAAAACACGAAAATTAAGATAAATTAGCTCAGTGTTTGCGATATAAAATATAGATTAAGCACAAACATGATGTATGATAAGTGTAGCAGATTTGTAGCTGTAGCAGGTAAGTTCGCGCCATATTATTCTTTGTTTACTAATATTATTGTTAGGTAAGTTAACTTTGAAGCAACTTGTTTTAAGAAACAACTAATAACGTACTATTGTGAGTAAACTCACGAGTTTTATATTTTAATAAGAATGGTTAGTTCTATATTATCCGTAGTTATAGTACATAGTAGTTTTGTTGAATTAATTGACGTACTTACTTTTAGTTGTTTGTTATTGTGCTATATGATTATATGTACTTACTTATTATGAGATTATAACGGATGTATTATTTGAGAATTTAATTTTTTTATTCAATACATTATCCGGTTTCAAACTAGGTGAACGTTGTATTGTAATAATAGGTACTTACGGAGTTTCAAGGACATAAATAGTGAAAATGATGCTTGGGTCTTACCAGCTGAATTCTACATAGGTTTCGTATTAACTTATGTCATCTATGAATGTCAATTCTGATAGTAAATTATTTTTGAAGTTGGTAGAAAACATCGTGGTTCGGTTTCGGAGGTACACTCACACCTATTTATGCCGTATGATAGCAATATTAAGTGTTGATGTCTTCGGGTCTCTAGGGTGTTATACTAGTCCGAGGCGATATGACTAAGTCCTTAAAGGTAGCGAGGCTATTGTGGCCGATCTAAGTTAGAAGTCTAATCTTACATGAGATATTACTTTAACCTGTTTTGTCATTGGTCGGAAGAGGCCACTTACCGTCAAATGAACTGTATACTCGTCTATTACACTATAGATATAGCGGGATGTCTACTAATTGAAACCCTCATAGTGACTGTCCTCAGTTCTATGAGAAGGACTCCGGGATTTCCAAATGAATGCAACCGGAGTCTTCTGAGTGCGGTGCCCCGATCAGCCTCTACTTTGGTGAACTTTGACCAAGCCGTCCAGTCTTTCAGATGATGTCAGTCAGTCAGGCAGTCATACATTCATACAGTTGTCCTTCCCTACCTGGGCGGTTCGAGCTCCCACTCTTGCCACTCATAACTCCGACAGATCCCTTCTAATCTACTTTTACGACACTCAGGGGTTGCCGTAGCTCCATTCTAGTCCCAACACTAGAGGGGCATCCTAATGGCTGTCTTAGTATTTAAATTGAACGGAAGTATGAAACCATGTATGTATTTTATTATTTAACTACTGGATTCGGGCAGACATGAACATCAGTGCCACCTATTGGATCCATAATCTCGCTCTATATTTCAAGATGAAACCTTCACACAATCACCAAATGTCATTGACCTCTATATATATATGTATAATTAATTCAATTATAATTTATGAAAGGTACATATATTAAGCCGAAAACCATCGTGGGAACGTACTCAACAACTTCTTTAAGACTGTTATGTAACGGGTACTCACGATACGAAGTTTTGATTTCTTAGTTGCCGATATTTCTTTAGTTCTTTAAGATTTATGGTGTTTTCATTAATGTAACAATGTATAAGGACTAACAGACAAACAAACGTTTATTATATAATACATATATATACATATATAGAGTTTCATGTACTTAATTTACGGGCGGTTAATTTTATTACGTACGCCAGTGCAGTAATACTGTGTTTAATCAAATTGTTGTAGGTAATATTTTCATTAAAAAAACGCTAACCTTTGTTTGAAAATATACATTTTTTGCTTCAAATTTGCAGTTGTTACCAAGGGTTTAATGGTTTTATCATCCTAACGGATTCCGTAATCAATCCGGTAATAAAATAATACTTAAAACAAAGTTTTAACGTGCATGCTCACGTTAAAAAAATATATAAACACATGCTTAAGTAAATTATAGTTTTATTTAAAATATTTTTAGGAACATATGACTTAATTGTATATATCCATTGTATACGTAAGTAATAAAAAAGTACCGGTAATTCTCGTACTTGGTCACGATTCAACGTAAGCATGGTATTATATAAAACACTTGCTATTGCCTGCTTTTGACTTTACACACGTAGGCGATATAACATAAAGAAATAATATAGTTCAAAAATTCAACCCCTATTTTACAGTATTAGAGATTGAGTTTGCAAAAATGTTGAAACGTATGTACGTTCTCGTATTAATATCCCTTAACCAGAGTTCAATTTGAAGGAAAATCCTGGCCAAGGCCTTGCCCAAAAACGAGTGATTTAATCATGCTGATATGGCTTTGAATCACCATGAAGATGTACAAATGATCCTTGTAATATTTGCACCATAATAAGTACACAAGGAAATATGTTTTAATAACTATGAAACATAAATACTTTATTAGTTTTTCTTACATTACGTAAATGCATAAGTGAACACTACTTTATGATTCATATTTTTATATGACAAAAGTTATACGTGAATGTACACTCCATCTGACGCAGCAAAAAATTGTAAAAACATAAAAATCTTATTAGGTTTTTTGTCCAAAAATACATTGATTTACATTTTAGATAAACATTTTGTATGCTGATTATGTGAATAAAAAACCCTAATTTATAATAAGTCATATTTGTTACGTAGATATTATAGATTTCATGATCGCCTTTGGTTTTGTTTTCAAAGGGTTTTGTCAGCGTGTGTGCGTTCATAATAATCATCGCTATAATTTGCGATCTGCGAGGAATGCGACTCGTCACCTTTAGTTCAATTTATAGGTCTTTCGATGAATAAAGTCGTCGTTTTAAATTTTAATATAGGTAGTATACCTAACAAGTTGTTAACAATTTGTAGGAACCGCTTAAATATCTGACAATAGAATTTCTTTCATATTTTACCAGCACTACTCTGTTATGTCTTCACGTTTGCCTCGAATTATCGGGCATGGTGAAATACCTACATACTTTTATGATATTACAGACAATACCACAATGATAAGTCGAGGTCCGGGAACCATAAGTATCCCTTTGTCTATCTACAGAATCTCGAAAGGCTACATTTAATTACCTGCCAAGTCTGACCAAGATAATAGAAATACGCAGATAAAGTAAAAATACTACTTTTAGTTAAAACAGTAAAAAAATCTTCATTTTAAGAAATACATTATATTATATCAAAGTTTAATAAACGGGACATGAAAATTGAAATGTAAAACCATTATAATTATTGTCTTTTAATAGACAAAATACCTCTAATAAAATCCTCTTTTTCAGCTTTAATGATAACATTAAGCCATCAAACGGCGGGAGGGAGTTGGAAAAATTTACAGAGGAAATTGGTTCAAGATCATCATGTAAGTGAATATTGGGATGAAAATCGCATAATTTTCCCCGAGACAGAGGATGATTCTTCAGAGGAAGATTCATCAGAAAGGTAATTATCATAATTATAAATCTAGGATTTTTTGGAATAGACGTTTATTATTTCCTAAATCACGGTTAGCAGATTTCTGGAAATATCAATGAGATCTCTAACAAAGTTGGTTATCCCTGTAAAAGAATTAAGAGATGTTCCTTGTTGTTGTTTCAAATGTTAAGCATAAAATGAAGTATGCTATGTAAGTGATTAACCGATTTTCCTAAAACTTGATAACAGTCGAGATACGTTAGAGATGTGTTACCATTTACGTTTAGAAATATTTTAGTTATTCAATATTTCGTCTTTTATATATGATGAAAGTAGTAAACAAGCATCCAGTCCACAAGATAGTATGTGGCAACTACCGCTCATTAGATATCTGTAAAACAAAGATAATATTGGGATCCTACCAGAGACCGGTTTCAGATGCTACCCCTAAGAATTAAGATAAAACCCCTCTGATAAGGGGGAGACCCTTACCACATCTTTCAAACGCCTTCAACACCGCTGCTTTTAGGTAGAAATTAGTGTGATGGTGGTGCACTCAGAGTCGATCACAAGTGGTCTACCAAGCAAGGTCTAACACTTTAAATTCTACTATAATACATCAAAATAAATTATGAAAGTAACATTAAGCATATATGGATTACGGGATCCAAACTTTTATAAACTTGTTTTATATATTCTTAAGTTCGTTTTAGGAGTTTTTTTCGTATAAATGTATGTACGTAGATAAATAATTAAATGCCGGTTAATGTTAGGTATTTCATGACACCACAAACATGTATTTATAAGTAACTATTAAATGATGAGTTATATTTGATTACTTAATTAATTCTACCACTTGAAGGAAAATACAAGGAAACTGTTTAACTGTTCAACCGCATAAACCAAATAACTTATTAATCATTAAACGGGCATCCCTAACGTCTTGAGTTATTGAAATTTGTTTGAAAAAATCCATATCTTACTCATTATAATTTACGAATTATAACATACTATACTATATAAATAAAACTGATATTATATTTATTAAATTATGTTAATTTTGTAGGTAAACCTTTGATTTAAATTTTGTAATGACTCGACAATTATATTTTATTTTGTTTTGAGCAATGAAAAAATTATAGTATAGTCTTATGATCACACATCTCTTTTTTATAAAAAGGCCTAGTTCATTTATAGATTTAAATCATTATTAAAATTTATAAATTAATTTAAATATAAATCTTAAAGTTTCATATAATCGCATGTGAAACTTTAAGAACACTAATAGAGTCGTGCAAAGAGTGCAAAGAGTCTTAGGGCTCAAAAATGTTTAGACTACATTTTGTTCTTTGTAATTTTAGCACAAACATTTAATTTTTTGTGTCATCTAACACCTAAATACCAGTCCATGGTATCATGTTAAAATTTAATTCAGTATTTTTATGTAATTAAAAGAGAATTTAATTAGTTAAAAATAAAACAATTTCGGTTGTCTTAATAAGAATACATTTTCCATACAGCATATACAAGCAAGCGTCATTAATGTACAGACATCGCACAACGGTTAACTAAAACGACATCATTGAATGCCGACTGCTGTATATGCTTGTACTTTTGGCATCATAAGGAATTCCCAATGATGCATGCGACTAGGTTTTGGAAAACCCGGCTAAGGCCAACGAACACTTAATTTTTACAAGCTCTATTTTATTTGATTGTTCTGTACAATTAACATTTCAGTGCTAATTGAATTAGAACTGGTAATTAATAAAGTGTAATACTTACAAATGACAAAGGTTTTTCCCAAAAGCTTCGGTCACGTAAACCTTCGGAAGGATTTTTAATCTGTAATAGCAGATAGTTATTTTTGGTTTATGAAATTTATACAATATTTCTAAATTTCATACCTACATACTGCCTAGCTTCTTATACTTACCCACTTACAGTTAGCCTTTCTTTAGTCAGGGTATAATTATACAATTGTATACAATGTGAGTATAATTATATCCTGGCTAAGAGTTTAGGTTCTATCAACATTCAAAATTTATTTTATCATTTATCATACATCTTTTGTGTATATTTCGTATCTGCATCATAATTTTTGTCATAAACGTCAGATTAGTCATTCTCGTTATAGGTACTTGCTAATGACTATATAAATGCCTTCTTGACAGATTTATTTATCATGACAGATTTTGTTAGCTTTTGCTAGCCATTATTATTTATACCGTTAAGATTCGCGGACCCACTGCTAAATTGTCGCTAAATTTTCGATAGGTCAAAGGAAACTTTTTAATATTAATATTTTCTTTGACAATGATAAAATACAAGTAAATTATTCATTTATTAATAGGTATATGTTAAGATAATTACGCAAAGATAACCGTTAATAATACGTTTTGGATATAACTATGAGTAATATAATAAATAATGTGCTATTAAATCTTATAACGTAAACGTTTCTATGTAGATTACTATACATTATGCTATAGATACCTAATACTCAGAAATAAGAATTACGTTACCTAACTTTACGTACAACAACAATAAAAAACATGTTAGTTAGTTATATGGTTAGTCAATTCATATTTTAAGGTTGAACTGCGATTAGAAATACAGTAGCGGGAATTTTTCAATTGTTCGCATAAGATTAAGCGACGTAAATGCATTAAAAACTATTTTAAAACAATCATTATAAATTTAGTTAAATAGGAATGTTTACTCATAAAAATATTTGTGATTTTCAAATAACTATTTAAGGCTGCGGTTGTTTTTGTTTTGCTTAGTAATTTATATTAGTATACCATATCGTACGTCTTTTTAGAGTTTTAGAGTGTTCCCTTTACTTATCACGATGATAGATATGTTGCTGTTTCCGTATAACAATGTAGATTTGTAGAATTTATGTTTCATCGTGATAAGTGAAGTGGAGCGCAAACGCAGGTGAGAGTCGTTAGAGTAAGATATTTCCCCGTACAAAATATATGGGCCTAGCAGAGATTACTAGAGTTTATTAGTAAGCAAATAATTGTAATCTACATCAATGTTAACTTTAATTTAGTAGTTTATAGAGTAGTTCCACAAGTAAGAGTAATTACATATTTATTTTACCAGACATTCAAATAAATCAGAGCCGTGTTCGTTACTTGCAAATCCGTTCCTTCACCATAATACTTTTTTGTACAGTATTTATTTCTTCGAACTTTTTGTAAGGTAGTAGAAAAATGATGTTAATGGTATCTACAAGTCGACCTTTAGGCAGAAACCAGTGGAAGCGGTATAAAAATAGACTAAAATGTATACATTAAGGAAAAAGAAATTGAAAATATATAGATTCTTAAAAATAAACATTAAACACCTACACGGGTTGAAATTTTCGTCGTCGACCGATTACTGTCCCAAAGCTGGGCGCAAACCTCATCTTAGTGACAAAGGTTTAGGCCACAGTCAATCGTGTTGGCCACGTGCAGAATTCGGAGACTATACAATTTTTTAAAGAATTCTTTAAGCAACTTTGTTTAAAGTACTGTTAGATGAATAGGTTTCTTCGCGATGTTTTCCTTCACTATTATAACAAGTGATCATTAATTTCTCATTTGCACATTATTTGAAAACGTTAAAGTGCATATTTAGGGTTAAGCTTTGGACCCCCGATTTAGAGGCAAAGTTTCAATCTTATCTAGGGTTCTAATCTGAATAAAAAATAATGTTGAACGTTGGCATCTAATCAATTTTTGGTATACAGTTGGCGGCCAACAGCTAGACCACGGGATGAACCTACAAAGCAACGGTGCATGGACTCGTGCCCAACTTCTCGAGAGTACAGTCCTGTTTGCGGCACGAACGGCATCACATATCAAAATATGAAACAGTTGCAATGCGCGATGGCGTGTGGATATGGTAAATATAGACTTAATTTAAAGATGGTAGAACGCTTTGTAGTTCATTTTGTTATATAACGGGTACTCACGATACGATGTTTTGATTTCTTAATTGCCAATATTTCGACCCAGTTGCAT
>DWRA01003864.1:0-11508 GCA_018250295.1 Spathilepia clonius | reverse complement strand
GCATGTTTTGTGAAATATTGTTATCCGATCTAAGTAAAACTTAATACGTAGTTATAATGCCTCATTATTCTGGATTATTTTGATGGGGATTACATTTACTTTCGTGTTACTTACATTCCGACCATTGATACCATGGTATGATAAAAAGACTTACAAATTGTAAAAATAAACAAAAATTACGAGGTATTTTAAAAAAAAAAATTTTTTTCTAACATTATTCGATATAACAAATACAACAATGCTGATACGCAAATATATAAAAAATGGGTTTCGACCAAAACTTTAAACTACATATGGGAGGTTATAAAATCCCGAATGGCTTAAATACGATGAACTTATAAATTGATTGGTTTGTTGCCATTAATTTCAAATACTTGTTGATGGTTTATGCTTACTTCACAATAATATAATGATACATATAGTAACAAATATAATGATATAGTAATTATAGGACTATTTATTCATTAAAGATTTATTTTTGCTTCTATAAATGTCTTCCATTTGCTTCTTCTCAAGAACGTAACCATGAGTTTTCGAAAAAAAAACGCAGAATATTTAATTTAGGTACTTTCACTGGTATAATTAAAGGTTTATTGAATAAATATCACTTTATACGGTAATTACGATGGGAAATGGAGTACCAAAGCCCTTTCACCGCTGTGAAAAATTAAAATAACGATATTTATTTTACTGCAAACAATAAATTTGTACTCCTCTTCGTCGAAACATGCTACTACATATATATACATATTTAGACCGCTGGTTAAACTACTCACTTTTAAAATATTTTCATGGAATAATTAGCTGTGTGATTCCTTCGGTTTAACCTTTTAATTTCTCTTCCGTCCAGTGTTGGCCGTAATCCTGGGGTTTCCAGTATGATGGACTTAATCTTCGAAAAGGTTTGACTTATCTATTTCATAATTTCCTTCGAGCTAATTAATAGGTATATGTACAGAGCTACAAGCTCTAAGAATTGAATTTCACTTGCATTTATGTTTTTACACTACTTAAATACAGTTTCTTGTATATATAGTATAGAATAATTCATTGCCTATTGTTTGACTTTTGGGTTACAACATGATATTATCTTCACTTCAATTCTTTTAACATTTATATAGTTTCAGTTATAGTTTCTTCTCCTCTAGCTTTGATGAATAACAGTAAGTTGATATGATAATTAAGAAACAATTGTAAGTGTAGGATTTACAGTATTCCGTGTGGATAATTGTAATCAATTATTTTTATTTTATTAATATTCTATGAACTTTGAAGTCAGAATAGTTTGTTCTCGAGCTTTTTATAATATTAGAATGCTCAAATATCACAAGATTCAATTTTAATCTAGAAAACTATGCTGTTGCATAAGACTATATACCTATTTATAAATTTGTAATCTCCACCTATTATATGAATCTACGTATTTTCTATGTAACATTATATAAATGTGTCTATGTTTTAACTTGCATGTGTAAGTGTATATGAGGAAGAAATTATATCCTTGTTTAAAAAGTTTTGTTTTATTGGTTTAAAAAAAATCATTGTTTCAATTTTAAACAGGTCGATAATCAATTGCGAGACGAATTCTCACACAAGGGGTTCCATCGCATCAAATGTTAATTATTACAATTTGTTACTATAGCAGTAAATGCATTAGGAAAATTAAATCGATCTTGAACTACGGTTCAATAGTTAGTACGACAAATAAAAGTGTCGATGTTTAGGAATCCCCTTTATTAGCTTTTTTATTTTTTGTATTAGTCGTCGTTATAGCGGCCATAGCAATACATTGTAAAAAAATTAAATGTTTATTATCTATTACGGTTCAAGATATAAAGCCCTATGACAGACGACGAAGATTTATTAATAGCGTTTTATGGTCAAGGTCAAAAACAGAACATACCTAATCTAAAATATCTTTCCTTTCAATTTATAAAACATTTTTAGTGTTCGTAAGTTTGTTTAAAATCAGACTGAGTAGGTATGAAAACTGAATCACAATGGTGTGCCTAAGCTCCATTCCCTGTTGGAGAGGTTTTTGACGTCAGAAAATTTTGTGTCATTATCTAACTTATATATTCATCTAGCAGATACGATGTTGCTCTTGCGTCATGTCCAGCCGAACGTATATTTTACTTTTTGTTGTATTGATGTCTTCGATATGTGGTTTGGAGGAAAATGCTTGGAATATCCTGGACAGCTGGCAAGATCAATGTTTCCATTCTGTAGGAACTTAGTCAAATGTACTGTCAACTATCTGCCAGCATAGATTTTTCGTTTTTGGTCACATTGCCACGAGAAGGGATGATTTTGAAAAACTTCTGGTGATGGAAAAAAATGGAGGCTAAGAGACCCTTGGGGCGCAACCTAAAGCGTTGATCTGATCAGATTAACACAAACAGAGGCAACCAACAGAGGCTACGACCTTCAGAGGAAGATATACATTTGATTCCACAGGTACTTATAAGAGTTTTGCATCCAGAATGGTAACTTTGGCATGTCTCGTTCTCACATTATAGAGAAGGAATCAGAGAGATACTATTATCTCCTCAGATAATAGTATTGCCCCCATTTTGAATTACAATAATTTCAGTGAGGTTGTATGTTATTTTTTTTAATTAGGTGATTTAAAGACTCAAATACATCTTCCCATCGACACTGATCATGCCATAAGCGGAAAGCTCATTTATTAGTGAATAATAGACATGTAAAACGTAAATAACTTTTTTGGTGAAAATATAATTTTGTGCTTATTCCATTTTCACTGTTTTTATCTTCCACGCGCCTAGGGCGTACTTGAGCCAGATGAGACCTAAGTCACAGCCCATTTGAATCCATGAGATCACTGGTGTCACCTTCGAGCCATCAATTTCAGTCCATCTTATTGGAATTTCTTCTATAGGAATGTTTAATTTCTGCGCTATGTACAACAGCTCTACATCAAAAGCCCTAAAATAACAAATGGATATAGAATTGTTCTGTACTACATGCTGTCTGCAGCAACAAGTGTTTGTTACATCTATCTAGGACAATATTAAGACCGCTTTAGTAGTAGAGCAAAAGGACCAAAATTACTTGACCTTTGACTCTATATAAAATGTGATAATTGCTATAAATTGTAGTAATTGTTTAAGATTTTCTAGAAGGGGTATAGATTAACAGAGGTTTAAACATCTAAAGGCCAATGACATACACACAGACAAGCATACAAAAGTCAGAGACGATCAAAATTAAATTTTATCTTACAGATGTCTGCCTAGTGAGGGATCGCTACCAGAATCCTTAGTAAGATTGATATATATCATGTTGTGGATAAAAAAATAATTATTGAAACGTGTTTCAAATTAAACTTTACCTTATCAAAGTAGTTATTAATAAACTTACCATCGGTTAACATGCAAGCTTTGAAAACAAATGTGAGCCGCTTTTCTTGTAAATAATTTAAAACCACACTGTGTGTCTTTAATACCTCTTACAGTAAATAGCCATACCAGGAAATGAAAACCATACATAAGGAAATTTCTGTAAAGACATAAATTATTAAACAATGATTTCAAAATTTTACACATTCATACCTAAATAGACAAATAATATCTACCTTAATAAACTTCGCTTAGCTAAAGATTCTTCTTCCAGGTGCGCCCTGGATGCTATCACCACAGCTATTTTTTCAGCTATTTGACATGCATCATTTACAGGATTGCAGTTAATAAGATCAACTAGGGCACATTCTAATTTTGACAAATCTTCAAACTTTGATGCACCATCTGCATCTGCAAATAGTATAGTTGCTCCTCTACTACTTAGTACACCCTGGAATTACAGCAAATATTTTGTAATGATTTACTCATGCACAAGATAGATTTTTATTGGAGGATCTAAACATAAAAGCTTAATGCTGCTTTCCCTGTAAGTTTAAATACAGTCAAAATAATAGCTGTTTTAAAAACTAGGTTTGATAAACACATATGAGCGAGGCTTTAAGAAATATTGTTTGGTGCTTTGGAGTATTTGCACTACATTGGCAGTTCATCTGCTGTGTATTGGCAGCTCTCAAGATAGTATTAGATTATACTATAAGCCACCAAGATATCCAATTGCATATCAGTAAAATACTCATATCTTTGGGGGACATTCATAATATCATAATAATTTATATTGCAATTGCTAATGAACATTAATTTATATCTTAAAAATGTAATTCACAACATCTAGTGTTGTACAATTAAAGTTGGTTAAGTTAATATCATATATATTATGGTAAACACTAACATATAGCTTTCTATATCATACTATGTTAACTTCAAAAACCACCATCAAGCCAGCATTGCCTTATTCATATACCAAGAATCGAAAATAAAACATGAATATATAATTACCAATCTAACAGCACCTCCTTTTCCTCTATTCTTCACTAATTCCAAACATCTAACCTTTTCACTGCCATACTTCAGTGCATAGGTTTGAGCAACTTTTACAGTGCCATCAGTACTTCCATCACTAACCACTAAGATCTCATACTTGTAAGATGGCCGATCCTTTATTCTTTTTTCTAGAAAGTCTAAGGCTTCGTCAAGCATTGGGGGCACTATAAATTAAGAAATAATTTAGTTCATCTAACTTGATAATTTTTTATGCTACAGGTTTAGATATCAACAGATAACATGTACAAGAATTGTAGCTTCAAGACCATGCCTTATTAAGATATCAGGTGTAGAATGAGGGGGGGGGGGAGGTCTAATGTGTATTTTCTATAGAAAGAGCTTTGAAACACACCATGTGTCCCTCTGCAGCAAATGAAGGCAGTGCCAGAAATTTAAATAGGATTTTCTTTTCACTGACAAATAAAATAAATATTTTTAAAGCTAGAACTCTTTGTGGTTCAATTTTGGACAGAAACAGAAATGGTCTTTTTCCGTCTAATTAGTGTTTAGCGCTGATTTGTTCAGGTTTGAAGGTATGTCTATACGACATGCTTATTGAAGCCATTTCCTTGGAATACAACTGTTGTTAGACTTCCTGTTTATATTGAAGTTTTTATCATCAACACAATTTAGATCAACTAAATGTTTTAATTATATAATACAATTCTTTTTTACACTCTTTCAATGAATTTTTGTTGAAGGGTTATTCATAAGTAGTCTATCATTTTGGCGAATTACCACTGTTTGCAACACGTGAAGAACTGAAGTTCATTAATTGGTATTGGTTTAAGAATATCATTCCCTTGGGTAAACTACTAGAATTTCAACTGTATATTTAAAAAAAGGTCAAGAAAAGATTCACTTACACCTCTCTTCTTCATTGTAAGCAGGTACTACAACACTTAGGTTTATGCTGTAATTTTCACTGATGTGAGGGAGTTTGACACTTGTTTTCAGGTTATGGTCATAGTAGAATTCCTCTTCCTTGTACCTTTCTACTACTGGATATGGATTTGTAGTCATATAGATCACTAATGATAACTAAAATATATTTCTACATATTTTTAAATGTACTTATTGAAGATACAATAAAATTATATGCCTAAATGTTCAGGACCACTGCTTTAAAAGGTGTTTGAAGTCTACCAACCAGCAGTTTAATATCTATGTGGATCATTATTTAAAATTTATTCGTTCCGTGGCTAAGCTTGAAGATTTACAATAGTCAAATTTCACTAACCGTTATCAGAATACCAGATACAGCTGATATTCCATAAAAACATACAATCCAAAAAATTGAAAACATGTTGATTATTATAATGAAAGAAAATATTTTCTCTCTCTCTGAATCTCAATTAATTAGTAACAAAATACACATAACTAATCAGTTTTTATTGACATTTGTTTCTAACTAAAACTGTACCAAACGCAGATTTGCCGGTTTATTTATTTTTTTATAATATGAATGTAACGTCAACAAAACCGAAATAGATCTACGACGTGACAGCCACGCATGCGAATTGCGGCAACACATTAATAGACAAATAAAGAGTATAGAGCATAGAAGGGTGAATACACGCACTTAGTTTTTTTGTATAAATTTTGACTCGAAATTGAAAACTCTCTAAAATTATAATTTTTTCTCTTGTATTTGTTAAATGAATAAAATGTAGTAAACGGCATGAGTTTATTTCAAAGATTTCAGAAGTTATTTACATTTGAAATTAAGAGTCCTTGAGAGGAATGATGAATGATAGCAGGTAATGCTAAAAGGGGTAAAAGAAGTAAAAATGTTAGAAGGGAATGATCAGTTTTATGTTATTAAAATATTTACATACATATGTACATGCAAAAATATTATGTATGGTCAAAAATCATTACACTTCCTTCGGTGCAGTCGGATAAATACATGGTTTATCATTCCGTTCTTACTTCAGTAATTTCCGGTAATTACAGCGAATCAGAGGAATGACGTTCCGGGAATGATAAATTTGGACATTTCCGTTAAAAACTCTAGAAATTTCAGTTTTAAAGAGATATCGTTTATTTTGTGAAATAATTAATTCTATCATCGATGTAAATACGAATGAAAAATATAAAATTTCTTTGCTTACCTCTTCATATCCTGCATTGGGCGATGATGAAAAACCGTGACAAACACGATTTGGATGAAGTTTTGAAATATTCCTTAAAATTTATTACTCTTTCACGTGTATATTTTTTATCGCGATTTTTGTGAACTAATGGGGTGCGCTGGGTATACATTTAATTTATAGAACATACTATAAAACAAAATTTTACTGAAATATATAACTCAGGATTTTTAATATCCTCCGACAAAAATAATCTGAGATGCGTGTATCCACACAGAAGAGTAAGAACAAGCCTGGAGTAATATAACAATAAGTTATATAAAGTAATGCACATAAATGCACACTTCCGCTTACTTGCACGCAGCATACGCAATCTTTACACAGGCATACTAGTATTTTAAGAGTTCCATTGGGGCCCATACTTTTTAGTACTTGTACATTTAAACCTCGTGTAGGAGAGAGTATATCATTGTATTCTAGGTACCTGAATAGTGCTGCTTTACTAGGTTTCGAGGCTGCAGGCAAAAAAGCGGTAGGTCGAACCGCTCAGCCAGCAACCCTGAAAGACGACGTGTAGCTGCGTACTGTCGTAAACACCCGAAGGTGTACAACGAACTTTCGAAATCTAGAATACTCTAACAAGCTTTTTATTTCCAATAACATAATTATTTAAAATAAAATTTTGTATGTTTTTTTTTAGTTTCGATGTAAGAAACATGAAATTTTACTCACAGATCGTCAGTATTTTCATTTCTACTGGGTAAAATAGGGATAGAATATTTGTATTATATTATATGAGAGTATGAAGTCGCGGGTAACAACAGGTGACATATAAATTCTTTTATTTCATCAAGTTTTAATAAAATATTCATTTAACAGGTACAAAAGTTTTATTATAAATCATCTCAGTCATTTTTATTCATTACACTAAAGATATTAGATATTATAAGAATTTTATAATGTATTAGTAAATACATAATAGCTCCTTGTAAGGAAATATTCAACCGTGTATAACAATGTGTAACATGTGTACAATTTATACGTATTAGGGACACTTATAAAATAAGAACCATATACAGAATGTAAACATTTACGAGCCTTTGCAATAAGGCCTGATTTTGGGGCATGGTTGTGATGGTTGGTACTGGTATTTTTCTCAAAAATAAGCATATAATTGAGAAGTTTCATGTAATTAATTAACTTTCAAGAACTTAGCAGTGCGTTCGCGTTTAGCTCCTCAATTTATTCGTGCTCGTATACATCATAATTTGTTTTAAAGCCTAAGTTCATAAATAATTAGGAAACGTATTAGTTATCAAAGTATATTAACGCAAAATAATGTCAAGTATTTGGTGTTTTACAATATAATACAGATTGCTTAGAAAAGAACTTAGAAAACTTTAAGTTTGTCAATAATGAATACAATCCAAAATGACGGATGGGATACAATAATATTTTTGAGTCGTAATAAAAAATGCGCGAGAGGTAAAAAAATGTACATAATTTAACGTTTATTAATCAGTTTGAATTAAAAATTTTAAGATTAAGAGTTGTTGATATTACTAGTTATCGCATAGTGGTCGAAATTCGACCATAATCACCAAAATGATTTTTAAGTTGATAAAACTAAATATCGTCAAAAGCCATCAAACAAAATATAATAATATCGGTTGAAACAAAATAGAATCATGGCAGTATAGAATTGATTTTGGCCAGAAGTAAAATTTAGACCATAATCTTAATTATTTACTTATTATTTTGTTTACTTATCGTCATTAAAGCTCGTCAATAGCTAAATAGTTACTAAACGAAAATACAAGAATATCTGTGGACAAACAAAAGGAAAAAACTTACCTGTTCAAATTTTGTATTGATTGTCACTGAAGCTCAGCTTATGGCTAAGCTGAGCTTCAGTGATATGAACTCTTATTTCATATTCAATAGATTCAAATAAATATTGTATATTATGTACAAAAAAAAATTAAGTTTGATAAAAAAAAAAACTTAATTATAAATCACATACTATTTCTTCAGCTCCACTTGTACATTTATGCAATATAAGGTAGTAAGCCTAGGAGAGCAGGGAGCCTAAGAGAGGTCTGCAGTCATGTTCCCCGGATGTAGATTATAAAGCATAATGCACAAATTAATGAACTTTTGGACTCTGTGCTCTCTAAGGTTCCAATTACATGAGCTGTAAAATGAATGAAGTGCAACAACGGTGGACTAGTTTGCTATTTGTCCTGGCAACAAACGAGATTTTGATAATACAATTTCTTATTACAAAATTATGCAAAAACTATACAGCAAAAGCAAGAAAGAAACACATTAATCATATTGCTCTATATTAACTTTATAATAATAGTTTTCAAAAAATGTATAAGACACGAATCTTCTAATGATTGACATATTATTATGTATGATATTTTTATCCAAATGTAGACTTATTTCGTTGCTAGGCAATTCCACATTTTTGTCTTTACATTTTTCTTCGATCGATATTCTTACTTGTCTTTTGATAAGTAAGATCACAGGCGAATTACATAATACTTATTGGGAAGATTTGAGTCGTCGTGCCTTTATCCATTGACTGCGATGCTCTTATGAAATGCGATGTTGAAGTCATGTCTAGAGCTCCGGCCGGTATCATAAAAACAATTGCTGTTAATGTACATTAATTTACTTTTTTGATTGTATTTTACATCACATTTAAGTTGAAAATCGTGTGCAATATTTCGTTTTCACTATTTAAGATATTAACACAATCGTAACTTGGTGCTCTTGTATGTTCGACAAATTACATTAACGACTTTATTTGTTTTAAAATGGCAACACCTTTGTATACATTTTTGATCCCGAATTCTATTTCGAAATATGGGCTAGGCTACTGACGACCGCCTAACCATATTAGACTTCAGGAACCGCGATTGGTTCATATAAGTATTTAAATTAAAATGAAGTTATACGAATTATATTTAATATGCTTCATGAATATATTGCAAATTTAGAAATATAGTTTTCAAATGATATTTAACATTACAATATAAGAGATATGCGATAGGATTTTAACAATTTGAAATACCTAACTAGATTATAACATTAAACTAGAGAAATAGTACAAACAATCACAATACTTAGCATTATAACTATGAAGATCTAAAACATTATTATAAAGACTTATTATGTACAATTGAACTTGTTAAAAAACTTAATGTAATTTATGTACAGGATATATAATAACTAATTTTACTAACATTATTGAGGCACAAACATTTATATAGCACCAAATTTATATTAGATATTCAAATGTACAGCTAAAATGTTGGGTTTTCGTACTACTTGTATGTTTGTACACAGGAACATTGTCTTACAAGGAATAACAAAACAATAGTGATTCAGAATGCAGTTATTCGATGTCTCTTTTAACGCACGTTAACTGTAATGTTAAAGTAAATTATAGCAAACAATCTGGCGAACAATTAAGAATATGTGAACGCCATGTACGGATACGAACTTACAATCCTTCGATTCGAGTCAAGAACTATACCTCAAGAAGAACGGACAAGTACCTACCGAATATACAAGAGTAAGATTTTGCGTCCATTCCTCTGTATTCAGCAAGTAACTATATATTGCATAGGAAGAAAATTGGAGAACGTTATAGATTAAGCATACAAATATGTTAATATAAAGAAAAAGTCGCGACTACTTTTCGAAAAAAGCCCCTTGATGTCATCCTAAACCTGTTTGGTTCGAGTTATACCTATTGCACAAATATTTTGCAAAGTATTGTATCTGAATGCAACTTACACACATGATAAAGTAATTTTTGGATATCTACGGCAGCAGAATGTACTTGGTTGTCCACAATTCAAACGTCAAGTTGTTAATAGTATAGTTGTATATAATTATAATTGTAGAAGGTATAAACAATAACAGTAAAACTACACTTTACCATGTACTGAAATTAGTAGCAGTAAATTTCAATATGTAATAAATACATAGACGGACATTGTTACTCATTATAAACAGCACTAGAGAGCTAGCTATTTATACTGTACTTTTGTCTCGTGGTACATGAGAAGCGAAAATTTCGATGTATAGCTGTTAGCCATTGTCATGTCTTTCCGTTTTTTTCGTTGCATACAGTTTAAATTTCGTTGTAAAAGCTAAAAGGTAATATAAAAAATACATTACGTGTAGAGTAACAGTTGAATTCACAAAAATGTCAAAATAACTACATATGGAAATATTTGTGTAGATAATTTTCTAGTCTGCAATTAGTTGTCTTGCAAAGCTTAAGCACAACTGCTACAAATCATATTTCATGTGAGTTTTGTTTTGCCACGAGTAATGAAATAGAGGAACTAATATTATCTTGTCTCATAATAGTCCAGCCATTTTATATTAGTACGTGAGAATGAATTATATATATTATTTACGTGACCTAAATATTATTGCTATAGTTAAAATAATAATTCATGAATGTTTATAGTCATATTATAATGAAATTGTATTATAAAACTTGCTTTCAACCATGCTTAATCATTTATTAAGTAGGCGTAATCTTAAGACATTATTTAGCATATTCTGATTAAGTTGGAGGCATATCTTCCGAGATATCATATTCCATTGTGTTTATGCGATTTGTTGTAGTAAAATTTATTAGTTAAATAATTCGTGTAAACGCTAGTTGATGAACTGTGAACATTTTGTTATAGTAGAAAGTTTTCTGTGGACGATGCACATCTACTTGAATAATATTGTGTAGTGGGTTTCCTCGCAAAGACACTACGAGGATTCGTTTACTTCACATGAGCCTTTGTAGGCGGCAACGGTCGGCGGTTCAGTAGAGCAGAAGCGCAGGCGAGTGCGCGGGCGACGGCGCGGGCGAGGGCGGCGGCGCGCGCGCGGCCGCCTCGGGCTCCGACTCGCACGCGGCGGGGGACGCGGGCGTGGGCGGCGGCGGCCGGTTGCTGGCGCGGTAGCGG
>DWRA01003863.1:0-11509 GCA_018250295.1 Spathilepia clonius | reverse complement strand
TATTACTTACAGTTAAAAGTAATAGTTTATTTAGGTTTCACTAGGTCGGTACCCCGTTACACAAATTCCAAAGAAATGGAAGAATAGATGCCAATTTCAACGCACTTTCAATACCAAAATACTCTTAAAACCAAAGACCAAATACCTTAAACTTTGACATAATATACTTGTCTTAAAGTAAACATAAATTTATAAATAATTAAATTTGTGTCGATTTCTCGTGTTGTAACTATTATAAGGGCATAAAAAGCACTGTATTAGCCAAATAAACAACTCATTTGGCTGATAAAACTGTGTGGTCTGAAGTAACTCCAGCTCCACTTGTTCTTTTAACATAACTATTCTTTTAACATACTTTTTAAACAATTTTATTTGAATGATGTGTGTTATGGAGTTTCTTTCGCCGCTTCTTCTCCATAACAAAACACGTTGTGAAGTGGTGGTAAATTCTTGACGTTCAAAAAGCATTCTGTAAAGGATCTACTTTGAATATAATATTTTGATTTTTGATTTTTTGACCACCTCACTCTGATACTTCAGTATAGATACATATATGCAATATAGATACATATGTGCAAAGTAACCTTGGCTACTTGCTAAACGCTGATCAGCTGAGACTGCATGCTTGTTGCTTCAGAATATACGCTTCTTGCTATAGACTGTACATCTACTGATTGGCGCCGACTGAACAATGACGGGCATATATCAACTATATTTTTAGGCGTAACTTTACATACGAACCACTTGTTTGAGGTAAAATGATGAACAGATAAAAGTCTTTGGCTCTATTTTGTAATAGTGCGTAACGCAGTGGCGCGCGAATCAATCCATATATTATAATTTTGTAGAAAATTACGGCTCATAAATTTATCAATCGTCCGATTGCCTCATAAACAGGAAAAAATGAATAAAATGTACGTTAACGACAGTTTAATATAATAATTAGCATATTTTGGGATGTAGGAAATCTAACATAATATAACCATAGTAAAAGAAATATTTACTTTGATATTACTTTTGGTTAAAAGTGATTAAGAGTTCCTATTTTAGTTACTGCAGTTGACTTTTGAAACGGAGAAAGTCTATATCACAATATTTGTCAAAAAATATTAAGTGGAAATATCCCTGAATAATGCTATTTTCCAGGATTAAATAATAAGTTTCGTTTTGATAACGTGGTTTAATTTTTATAGACCACATTATGATACACCTACGCATTTTTTTAAGTTTCACTAATGTAGTAGCACACTATATAGACTTAGAAATATTTAAAACATATGCTATAGTATAATTGGCGGTACAGTTATAAGTGACGACAACTTGCAAACAAAAACATCTTATGTAACCTATTATAGAATAATCAATAAAAATTACAGATATTACGAAATATAAATGAAATAAATAAAAATAGATCTCTGTACTAAAATTATATAGGTACCTTCATATAGTCCGGAAAGTGTTCTCGCAAATCTATCTGCACTACTTCAAGGTGTCGGCAAAACCTTGAGTTATAACTTGAGTATTTTTCTATTTAGCTTTTATGATATTCTCGTAATAGACGTATTAAAACCGTAAAATAGTTAATTAAAAATGTACAAAGCGAAACCGGTAATTAGCTTCTTATTTTATAAGTATCTTTTTATCGATAACGAATACTAGTTACCTTTTATTTTTACCGGTATTCGAATTATTTTTTTACGATTTATTGATACCTGTATCTTAAGGTATCATCTAGCTATATAACACACAATATGTGTTTTTGAACAAGCAGGAATCTATTTATTCGAATACATAACGAATCGTAAGAGGTATATTATTATTAGTCCTGTAAATCGCTACTTAAGAAAAAGTTATAATAGTTATAAAAGTTTTATCCGAGAAAAGGTCTAGTAAATCTCAAGCAATGCAAATTCCTTGAATCATAATGTTGTTATTTTGCTACACAAGGAACTGTGAATAACAAGGTGTCCACGAATCAACGAGCAAGTATATCTATAAAGGCGTACACACACTGGCAACAATTTAGCTATATTTGTATCGTAAGCAATGATTCCCCTCACTTAAACTATGAAACCGAAAAAGAATACCACCACTGTGTGCATTTAAGAAAAATCGTCGGATGGTTTGTCAAAAACTGGATATATATAGGTTTTCAATACCATCGCAACTTAAAAATTACAAAACCTGCAAGTTAAATAGCGTCGTGCTCACTAAAATAGTCCGGTATATTTAAGAGGATTTCCCGAGTGGACGGAGCAGTACATAACGGTGTTAGGTAACAATTAAAAAATAATATAAACCCGTGCAACAATTTCTAAGTAGTCTTCAACATCGATTAGCTGATATTTGATAGCTGTTAGTATGTATACATCTTTAGAATGTGTAAGTTGTCAATACCCGAGCTTGACAGCTAAGGTATAATTACGCACAAAAAGAATTGAGTCTTTTTATCGCCTTTACTATACTATTATAAAATTATATCTATCGGATCTAATATTTTCCTATAATACATCTTTTAATATAACAACATAGTAATAACAAATAGAAATATAAAAAATAAACAGGGACAACTATTTATCACTTATTTATTCGTTTTCGCGTATTGTGGACAAATTTATGGTGAATTAAATAACCTTAAAACATAGACATAATATCTCGTGTTTTAATATCTTTTACTCAAGGTATCACTTTCAATTAACATTCCTAAGGGTACAATTTCGTGTCTTGTGTTAGGGATCTTACCGCGTCGGTTATTTCATTATTATTCAGTCCTCTACCGACTAACATTTTGTTTAACTCAGGAATGTATATCCTCTTTAAATGTAAGCGCCATTAATCATTAAAGTGATATCCGAGAATTATGACTTATAACTGTTTGTGCTGCTAAGTCTGAGTAAGGGTTTAATAAGACAGACTTACAAGGAACTTTTTAACTTCCTCCTTAGGATGCAACACGTCTTTTGTCAACACCTACTACTATAGTTACAGTTCGTGAGTGGACCAGTTTAGTTGAGGTGGTCTAGGTGCAAGCTCCTTTGTTTGTTCTATCATTTAACAATATAGAAGATCTCTTAGAGGAACAAATGCGACGTCATCCGGATATATTTCTTGGAGACGCTTCATTTTAGGTGAAATGTTATCATTTGGTGGGATCCAATAATTTTTTTAGGGTAACTGAATTATTAGGTTTTCATTTTTGTATTAAGTGTCATTTATTTAAGCTGTGGTCATTCGTGATTATATAGGCATAGTTATAAGGGTTAAAACACACAAGAACGACACGACGTACGATCGTGATGCGTTGTGACAGCGTGTCACAATTCTTTCACAATATTCTCGTGTTATAGAAAACTACATATGTTTTTCGTTAAGATTCACGTCGGATCATCGTAGCTAGAAGTCGATGCATTTTGATGAACACTTTTTTTGGTCAGTAAACGAGCATGCTGTCCACCTGAGGGTTATCGACCCCAGATAAGATTAGATTAAGTATACAACCCTTTCAACTAGAAGACAACAGCGCTTAACACTGTTGTTATTAGGCAGAAGATGGTTTGGCGGTGGTGCTGCAAGAGTCGAACCACAAAGATTTCTTCCAACTACTACGGTGATTGTTTATAATAAGTTATAGATGACGCGAGAAGTATGAAGTTTGGCCTCATGTAAAAACATTTCATTTGTCCGTTTAATATCATCGCAGCTAGAAATTAAGCGTTATATTTTAAATCAACGCTTGTCTTTACGACATTACGTTAATTAATTTAATGGGTAGATAAAACATCACTATGAATTAATTAGAAAGGTAATTAAATATATTTATTATTTAGTATTTAATCAACCATGTAATCGTGATTGATTTTCAATAATATTTGTTACTGACAAAAACAAACATTGTAGTTACTTGTTCCTACATTTTTAATTGTCAAACAAGTATCAATAACAAACAACTATAATTACATTTTAAAGCATTGAATTTAGTTTAGTACGAATGAAATGTATATGGTTACTAAGCAATTTTTATATTACTACATATGTTACAGAATAGTTGGAGAGTGTCTCTATTTACCACACCCTTCAAGTTAGAACAGTGACGCTACATAACTGACATAAAAACATAGAGACGTGAGAGTGGTTTAGTTGAAGTCGTATTACAAAGACTACTAATTTTATTATAACACAAGTGTACTTATAACTATTTACTACAATAGTTGTCTTGCTAATAGTAAAAAAAACTAAACTGAAAAGTTTACAAATAATAAAAGTGTAGTCAATTATTTTCAATTTATTGCTAAGCGCTTAATATTTCCAACCAATTACATTTATAGGCTACTGTCAAATAAAATGTATTGTTCAGAGAACTAGGTGTGAGAGACTTGTTTCCATTGTCCGACGCGAGGTGGGCTGTGAACATGTTTAATTTGAATAGTCGCCACGCCTCGACTATGCTTTCGTGTCGGACTGCACTCGTTGCCTGCGTAGGTAGTACTATATACCTTCTCGTAGAGGTAACAAACAAAGGTACAGTTGATAAATTAAAGAAGTGAAATTGTACTTTTTTAGAAAGAGTGAACTATATATATAACCAAATAGATTTTATTTTTGCTTTAAATGTAGGTACATATTTGTCTTCAGGCACAAGAGTGGCAGGTTTTCTTATTGCGTTGTGTTATAAGAAAATCTTATAGAATCAGATTCAGAGTCTATCGATGAGCAAATGCCACCCTTGACAATAAACTTTAGAAATTGACATTACACTTCGCTCTGTGTATTGTTCATTTTAGTAGAAGACTTGTTACACAAAAAGATACTGCTGTCCGTCTAAGTTTTTGTTTACTAGAGAGTGTCTGCAAACCATGATGTCGCTTGGCTCGTATTCTTCATTTTTCACAAATGAACGAAGCAGGTCTATCAGAATTTAGTTTTTACAACATGAAATTACGTACTGATTAATTAACTTTATTTTAAAGTCACCACCATAATCAAAGAGGAGCTATTGTCTAAAAGTACAAAAAGAAAATAAAAAATTATCACAATTTTGTAATGCATAATAATGGCGAACTTTAGTTAACTGTCACTAAAGATACTTTGCACAAACTAGCCACCAGCTAATACCTACAGAACGGTGACAAATCCATTGCACCTGAATCAGTACTTAGGCAGCAATAGGTATTTTACCTACAACTTATCTAAACTTGAAACTGACTCACCCATCGTACCCGTAAGTAACCTAAAATAATAATTAATCTCCATTATCGCTCCAAATAATATTGGTGTATTGACTTAGATTTGATTTAATCAATATTGGAGCAGCATTGTGGAGTGCGCTAAAAGCCTTTAAATATTTATGAAATTGAAGTAGTAAACGAGCCACATAATTTAAACTACTACACATCAACACTGCAATACCACTGTAAGGAATAAACAAGTGTAGTGGTAATTCGGAGTAGAACTACGACAGGCTCTACCACCTGCAGTGATTGGCAAAGAACGGCCTAAAAGTGGTACAAAAAGAATTGATGCCCAAAAATATAATTAAAAATATATATGGAAAGGTAAAGTTCAACATTGTCATCAAACTTACGTAGTTAAGGCTTAGATTGTTTCACCGTCAATTATTAATAGTTTCACTAAGTATTACGCATCGGCCTATAAAAACTACGAAAACATTTTCAATTAACTGCATCATGTGGAAAATTTCCTACTGTGTCAACGTGCAGCTAATTTGACCAAAGGACTAATTTATATCGGTTTTTGTTAGAATGACTATGTTAAATTCGTTATTGGTATTGTTATTTTTTTGTTTTTATTCTTATATTTTCAAGGCAGCCTTGTTATAGTGGCCTTGTGTAGTCTATAAAAGTATCAGATTAACTTAGGTTTTCAATTTAGGAAGCGCCAATAACCTGATCTGGAAGACGTTATTGCCAGTATTCTTTCATGATAGTTCGACCACCTACAAACAAATATTTAATCTCTAAGCTAATACACATCTATTAAAACATATGCAGTGTTATTAAGCCTGGATAGAATTTGATCAATCAATATCTCTAGCAAGAATCTAATTAAAGACTCAAAGTTAGACACACGTAGGTACAAGTATGTACAAATCCACGAACGACCGCATTCAGCGTTACTTAACCTGAAATAGCTGTATTAATCTCAAATGCTAAGCTATCGCATAGTAGCAGTCCTTCACTGTTTGAAGGAATAAAGCGTGACCTGTATGACCCGCCACGATATTCCTATTCTATAGCACCTACTGCTCGCGTTCTGAGGTATTTCCCATTCACTTAATAAATCTATTTTAGAGCATGGTAAAAGGGACTTCAAGGTATAAAGACCTATTATGTACTCCATGTTAATGTAAGATGGAATTCCTTTAGGTTCCATTCTAGGATAGGCTAGATGCTTATAATACTAATCGGTGGTATCTAATTAGGTTATCTGCTATAAAACATCTAAAAGTGAACACAACTTCTTTACAATTAAATTAATAAACAATGTTTTTACTTGTGCGACGTGATTACGATATTTAAAATTTCGACTCACACAAGTCCTGTCAATTTTATAAAATAAGAATAAACCTTTCGAATAAATGATTCTCATTTCCGTAGCCTATAAATTAGTAAGTCACAGATGCGTTGCTTTCTTTAGTACTATATTGGAACGCCTCTAATTTGTATTTCTTCCTTACCACACTCTTCAAATCGGAACACAACAGTGCTTAACCCAATTGTTATTAGACGGAAAAAATGCAGCGATAGTGCCTCCGGAGTTATTTTGCTGGCTTTAAATACTGACTGGATACGGTTACCATTAATTTTATAAGTATTAGTAGTAAGCATACTTATTTCTGCCTAATAACACCAGTGTTAAGCGCTGCTGTGTTCTGATTTAAAGAGTGTGGTAAGAGAGATAAACTTAACGTGGCATTCCAACTTAGTCCTCAGGGGTAGCAACGCATCTGTGGTCAACTTCAGTTGAGATTCTGGTCTTATCTAGGATCGATCACAAATGTGCACGGGCGGCAGTTGCCACTTACCATCAGGTGGACTGTATGCTCGTTTGCTACTCATTCATATAAAAAAGTGGATAGGCCATTTACAAAACTATTTCTATAATTAAGCATCGGTCCTGGATCTGCATCTAAAAGAAAAAATAACGTTAATCGTTGCCCTTGAAAGTAGGCATATGAAGAGCAAACAAGATCTTCACCGTGGTGTCTCCACTCGTGTCCGTTTTATAATTGCCAACGTTATCAACAGTAATTAGAGCTTTCGGCTTTTCTTAACAATGGAGGTTGGCCTCGTCAGAGCAGGAAGTGGGTGAAATGATCAATCAGGTTGTCCCCTGTGACCTCGCTCCGAGCGTGTGTATATCGACATACTATTTCCTCTTTAGACTTTTGGTCCACTTAAACGTGAAAAACGGACTAGGAATTTCAATAGTAACCAACCTAATTGGACTTTATTGTATAATATATTATTTGTTTACGAGGGAATGAGAGATTAATATTCGCATCTAATATGATGCTGATCTTACTTCATGATATGCGACCAACTTGAAATGAAAGTAGGTAATTTAGTACGTAGATAGGAAGACCATGTGGTAATTTCCATTAAATTCCAATTCTTTACATTTAACAGCTAAGTAGTAAATATGGTTAATAGCTAAGATATCACTTATTATACATCAACTATTTTCTTTGGAAAATGTGAAGGCATTTTGTTTATAATATGTACAGCGCCATCTACAGCGTATCAACAAAATTAAATTGGCTAACCATTCCATCATACACAGCCACTGCAAATAATTCCCGGTACCACGATAGATGTCGCTACTATGACTGAAAATTAGTTGATTGGAAGAAATAAATTGAAACTTTTTTTCTGACTTATTACTACTTAATTTGTACAATTGTTATATTGAATATGACAATATATTTTATAATTATGATATTGATATTGCATATTTACAAGACATATCGATTGAATATTATTTGCGCTGCCACGTAATTTATACAAACTCCGTTTACAAGCAAATAGATAAATAACAATATGACTACTTTTATGTAACTTAACATTCAGAACATCTTATTATTCATAATGGATATATTAATTTAGTTGCTTGCAACTTACTATGTAAGAAAGTCATTTAAAACTTATAAAGAGTACATTGTACGCTACACTACAATGTATTATTGTTTTACTTTTATTCCATACATAATTACATACTGTCAACCCAGTCGTAAAACTTCTGTTTATAAATTATACAATGTTAAAAGATTTTTGCGTTCTTCAACTGTTTGTAATAATGAAAATGTTAATTTATATATTCAGTGCATAAAATATAACGTACAAAATTGGTTCCCATTAAGTGATTGATATCGTAGATTTTAATATTTAACCACAAAGAACTTACTTTACTTCTATTTAGTAGGGTGTACGGTGTGGTATGCGTAGAAGGCGCGGAACACACTGGAGGACTCCGGAGGCACTACTGCCTCACCTATGTATGCCCTACGACTAGTGTTTGGGGTTAATTCTTCTTTTGATTTGAATAGAAAGACGTGAAAATAAAGTACCAAGTCCAACACAAATTTCGAGAGGACGAGATATTCTCTATCTCGTTCTTTATAACATATGATTGAGGTTTCTCAAGGCGGTTGTATATTTCATACAACCGTCATTTAGGAAAACATTTTTTGTTGACACAAGTTACACAGGAAATCGTTTATCGCCGTTAGTTTGTCCTGTCATTGGTAACAAATAGGTTATACTCGTATTTTCGTTCAACGTTCTTAGTTACGATACTTTGTGGCACAAACTTGGGGTTTAGTGGTGACACGTAATGCGATATTTTAGTGCAAAGTTTTGCGATCAAGAAATACGGTAAAAGGGGACGAAAGTTGATACAAGTCGCCTCATTATTATTTTTAATAGCGTACCTATCATATTTTAATGGGTGTTTGTACGTCTAGTGGTATATTTAATGTTATTAAAATAATCACACTGAATTGTAGGTTATTTTTTCTTGGAATTACCAACGGGCATCACATTTAGATATGCTTCGCTAACTTATGAACTAGGCACTTAATGTACAATAAATGCATAATCACTTAATACAGGTAAATATCAAAAGCTTCGTTAAAAACTATCTTCAAGTTATTATTCATGTTCATGAAAAAGTATGAAAATTTATATTGTATAGCAAATTTGTATCTGTTTCATAATCGACGTTATTCTCGAACCTTTATTATTTTTCGAAGAGTCCTGTAGAAGAAGTTAATAATCGGTGAACGATGTATTAAGTACCAGTATTCTTATTAGTTTCGATTACATTAATATATGTGAGAAGGTGGTAGAACCCTTTGTGGTTCGACTGCGGCGGCACCACCGCCACACTTATTTCTGCCTAATAACAGCAGTGTTAAGCGCTGCTGTCTTCTGATTTGAAGGGTGTGGTAAGGGAGATAAACTTAACGAGGCATTCCAAAATAGACCTCAGGGGTAGCAACGCATCTGTGGTCAACTTCAGTTGGGAGAATCCCAACTGATGTTGACCACAGATGCGTCTTATCTGGGGTGGATCACAAATGTCCATTGGCGGTAGTTGCCACTTACCATCAGGTGGACTGCATGCTCGTTTGCTACTCCATCATAAAAAAAATAATATATGTATGGTGACAATGTGATATATTTCACCACCCCACACGGAATAATTGTTTTTCAAATATGATTGACTAATAAGCCTCCTTTTATCTTACTATGTTATAAATGAAATATTACAAAGCACGCACCAATTTTTTACGTTACCGTTACCAATAAATATAATCTAAAGATTAAAAAATATATTTTACAATCGAACATATCGGCGAAATCAATATCGTTTGTATCGGACTTGGCCCCAATATTCACTTTTATGTTTTAGAGGTAACATTATCAATGACTAAGTTCATGAATGAATGTTTATCAAAATAAATATCTAGTTATCATTTTTATTGTTATGTTTACGTTAGTCAGAATCGGAAATTGAAGCGATTATGATATAAAAAGGCAATTCATTCATTAAAATGACACTACAATTTACCAGCCTCTACTGCTGAAGTTATGTAATCAATTTCAAATACCATTTGAACTTAGATTATACACTATATGCTAATAGGTAATTATTTATAAAATGTATTTATGCTATTTCAAATTTCTACGTACTCTAAGTGGTAATTAATGAAGTGTTTTATATTAATATATTAATTAAGTGTTTGATAGTTATAAACGTAATAGATTTAAAAGAGATTAAGTGTTTATAAATGTAATAATCCTGCAATGTAGATATTACAAATTTCATCCTGATGCGGTCGCCATGTTTCAATCAAACACTGCGGTAGTTTTTAAAATAGGTGCTCTTTAAATAATCTTTAAATTTATGACTATGACATTTATACATAAAATGATTACATACTCTTTATAAGAATAATGAAGCAAACAAGCCTGCGATTCATCGGATGGAAAACTCTTATTACCGCCCGTGGACATCCGTAAACAACTCCACATAGAACACAAGTTCTACCAGAACCCGATCACTTTACGTTGCTACTCCTGAGGACTAAGACGATCGCCTCGTATATAAGCTATCTGGCACTTTATTATAATAAACCTAACGTTGACCATCACTAGTTGCTACCCTATTTGCTATTAAACCTTACAAACACACACATATGTACAAAATAGTATTTTATTATTATGATGGTTGTAAATTTTTAGTAAACGGTAAAAATAGAAAGCACCCGCTAATCCCCCTATATCCTTCTTTATTGCCCGAACAACCTCGAACGAAGCATGGTATATTTTTGAAACGGCTGACATTTACTAGTGACGTGTTGCGGCATTAAGGAACAAGGTCGAACAGGGGTGGATTTTATAAACAACACCATCGACCCAGTTAGATAGGACCGCCGGCGCCGGTTTTCCTGTTCCCTCCCATGATTCTCCCATTGATAAAATTGTGTCGCACGCATGTTTAAGTATCTAATTCCAAATGTTTATGTTTCCTACTATGTAATAGTGTTTGGAATTGATTATGGGAGATACGACGTCAATTTGAGGATCGTATTGTATTCACATGGCTATTTTAGTTGGTTAATTTCTCTCTGCTTTTAATTATATAATCAGTCCCTTTTGTCTTGACCTCATCTGCGGATTGAGTACATTTGTCACTATACAAATTAAATGATCACATCCTATATAGTAAAGATTTTTCATTCAAACTGTTTTTCCCTACTTTAAACGGATAAAAGCGATGATTTATGATATGAGAGACAAGATCTGAAACTATGTAATGCGTATGTAGCTCTACACTCTACACCGGTACGCGATGTTACCTAAAAGCGAATAGCTGAAGCTCAGGTTCGGTGGGTGCCTTAGGGGCTGGAGAATAGTGTTAAGCGCTGCTGTGTTCTGGTTTGAAGGGTGTGGTAAGGGAGATAAACTTAACGAGGCATTCCAACTTA
>DWRA01003862.1:0-11510 GCA_018250295.1 Spathilepia clonius | reverse complement strand
GGGGTTTAATGTTCGGATTTCAGACATGCACCCCTGACTTTCAAAGTCAGACTTTCAAAGTGCGTATTAGATATTAATTATTACTTGCTTTAACGGCGAAGGAAAACGTCGTGAGAAAATCTACAAGCCTATCAGTTCTTTAAGAAAAACATCTCAAAAGGTGTGTAATGTCCAACAATTTACCCTTGAAGAGGGGGAGGGTTATGGCCTTAACCTTTGAGAATAGACTCTTGCCCAGCAGTGGGACAATATTGAGCGGACGAAGAATATATATTTAGTTCTTTTGTTACCAAACTAACAGTCTTTATGTTTAATATGTATAATAACGCCTACAATGGCATTTCATGTTAAGTAGGTAATATGAAGGCGTATCAGCTTCTATGTTATTATCGAATATTTTGTACTATCAAGCATTCCTAAAATACAAATAAAATATGTATGATATAACACTTTTATTTACTCTGGTAGTAGAGAAAACTATCGCGACTATTGTGTAATTATAATGTAATAAAACTCTTATATTAAGCAAATCTCAAGTCATGAATAAATCTTTCATTTTAGATCCTAAATAAGCACAAGAACAGATTTTTGGGCATTTATCCCCTAAGGGTCCGAAATGATTTGACCTGTATTACTGGAATCACATAATTATTACTTTTACTAATAAACCACTACGTTTATTATCGGAGTTCTACGAAAACGGATCCAAGGGGCTACTATCACAATATAATGTATGTAAATGAGTTATTCTAAAGAAGGGTTGGCAGTGACAGCGAGCTGGCGCGAGATTACCCGTAATCTTATGTTACACTGGCCTAAGCCTTCAACCCTTGTAAGCAAGATATATGTGTTTATACTATAAACACCGTATTAATATCAACCTGAGTTGACAACGTATGTTGAGAATTTGTCGTCTGGCTCCATTTATACCTATTTCTGTCTTATGTCTGCTGTCGTATCATTAATGAAACCTACGCTTTCTACACTCAGAGCCACACACATTAAGATGAATACACAAACACCCAGATCCAGAACAAAAATCTAACTTAATAATTGTCTGATTGATCGGGGATCGAACCCGGAACCTACTGCATGTTAGACCGGTATGATAACCGCTCTGCCACGCGAGTCGTCGGCCACCTCACTGAGCGTTTTTTCCGCGTCCGCGCGTTTTGCGTGGTTAGGTAGCCACTATCGCCGCCAAAGTCAAACGATAAAAGGTTTTACCACCTACAAGTATTTACTTTTATACAGTAGAAACAAAATAAAGCATTGATATAATTATATATTCGTATAATGCTTAGTATTTATACCTATAGTTCTAAATAACTCTTCTTGCTTTAGGGTACATCTAATAACTTTACCTCAATTACTTTTCCCAATTGCTAGTCTTAACGAACCTATTAAACTTTGTGGAAAACTTTTCATTAGAGTTTTATCGAGAAAGTCATCAGAGCAGGCATTCAAACGCAGTGGCCATTGCTTCATTATAACTCAAAAGAAACTCGGACTGCAAGACATTAAAAGATAGCAAACTTTTATAATTATTGTTCGAGCGTCTAGATGTTTTTACAAACTTTTTATTACCTTATGTTTTTGTTGTGCAGGAGTGGCTAACGAGCCTGCAGGTCTTCTGTCGATATATGGCCACTGCAGCATATGGACAACTGTAATAAATCCCGCATAAAATTGAAATCGGTAGGTCTGATGCGTTGCTATCCGTGATGACTAAGTCGGAATGTCTCGGATAACATCTCCCTTGCCAAAGTTTAGACCAGAACGTGTCAAAAAGCAAACATGTTACACAGGCTTCTCAGAAAGTTGCATTTACTCTTGCATGTCCAGTGATATGCAAGATCATTAGAGAAATTACATAAGCTTATTGAGAAGAATTGAGTCTCAATGACCATATCCGTGTTACTATGCACCAATCAACGCGTTGGTAAAAAAAATACTATTAATTCTACTACGCATCTTTCAATCTTTCTCTGCTTATGAGGAATATAATAATGTGCTATACTCTTCATACTATATACCTCTTCAACTGATACATTTTCTAACAGACAGTATCTTCATTCTTCAGAAAGCAATTCAAGAAGGGGTCCACTGCAATGTTGTTAAGGATTACTGTGTAAGCTGATTCCCTCATCAGATTACAAAGACTAGTGCAGGATTTGAAACTATTCTATGCATTCATAATAAGAGCTTAACTAAATAAGAAATTTAATAGAATTTCTATATTGTAGAGAGTACAATTCGAACAGGAATAGCTTTCATTTATATTTTTAATAAATTGAAAACTAAATGATAATATTATGTGTCTAGAAACTTTACCAAATACAACGGTTTCTCAGTTAATATAGAGAAGCAAAAAAAATATTATTTAGTATTTTTTATTCCAAAGAGACTAAATATTTGATAAGTGATAGGGCCAGAGTTCAATCTAAGGGGCACCGCCATAACCACTTCTAAGGTAAGGCAGTTCAGTTTCAGCAGTACTACTTCAGGTAAAACTTGTTCCATATGGAATCTGTTACAGATGTCCATGGACGACAGTAGCCATTGCCGCCCAAGAGATTACAAACGCATTTAATACTCCAAACTTTAGTTTTCGTTTATCAAGCTTAAATATTAACTCTTAGAAGTCCAGGACATGACCTTCTCTAGAACGTGACGACTCTACCATTGACATCTCGGTTGGTCTTATATGATCGATATAATATATGCATATGCATAACGTGCATATGCATATACGTGCATGTAAGTAGATGCAAACTTCTGTCATGCTAAAATCGAACCTGAACCCCACTACGTCGTTTAGCCTTAGATAACGCCCTAACTTTGTAAGGCCCTGCCCATGGACATTTGTGACAATTTCGAAAGAGAACCACACGTCTAAATTGGAACGCACCATTTAGTTTATGGAACGTCTGTCGAACGGAATAAGACACGTACACACAAAGTAAAACGTTGTCAATACAAAATTTACAATTTAACCCGCACTAAACATGTTAACGCCGGAGGGGATCCAGATACCAAATAAAACCTCTTAACCGCCCTAGGAGCTGAATAAATAAAATTCCCGAGCCCCCGTCTGAGACACACGGGCGTACAAAATGTGACGCAATTTAATTGATTTTTTATTTCTATAGACAAAATCCAGTAGTCAAGTCGTGTTTACTTAATCCATTATTTGTCTGTTACATGACAAAGTAAAAAATAATGGAAATATATAAAGAATCCCTAATATTGGCATATTCGAAATATGAAAAACACGTTCGGTTTTTAAAAGATAATGTATGTATCTGTTTTTTGAGTCGTCTGTAAAGTTTGAGTTTAGAAAAAATAACACGAACACTTTAAGCTGTCATTGACTCGACAAGTAATAGTAAATAATATACAATGAAAAAATAATGTTAACAATACTATTTCATGTAACAAAAACAATTAAAAATTACATTACAACAAAGACGCATTTCTACAAAGTGGTCACATGCTTTAAATAAGGATTTCTAGACGTTTCAAGAATTTTATAACTAAGTAGGTAGGTCAATATTCTTATTAGCCGTGTGTCACACGCACTCGAGATCCCGCGCGATTTTATAGCTCGCCGTCTCAGAAGGGCTATACTTTCCCGAATCTACCTCGGAAGATGTTTTTATGGGCGTTCGGGCGAACTGAGATATTTCGTCCCTTCCCTATCTACCTTACATATACCTTGACGTACTCATACTAAAAATTTGGGGGCTTTGTTGGTACATATTTTTTAAATGTTGCTTGATTGTTCGTGCTTTATCTTTTAAAACAGGGGTTCTTTTTATGGATCCGCTAAATAAAAGTACTATTTCTAAAGATCTTGTCTGACTAATTTATAAAACAAACACGTAAACTTAAGGTTAGTAAAGTTTATTTATTCACTTTAGGATTTCTGCATCGAATAAACTTGTCCTAGTAGTGCTGTTTATTTTAAATGTTAGTGATATCAAATATGTAGGTCCGTTAGTAGCAATTGCAATTTCAATTAACATAATTAATTGCTTTATTGATTACAAATTCGATAACACTCCAATTGAATCGTAATAAATTAATTGAAACGAATTGGTTCCCAATACTTTAAAATTTAAAGATGAAAATAAAGAGGGATCATTAAGAATCAAACCAATCATGTATATTTTTAGAAACTAAATTATCTAATGTTGTCTTTTGATGAATAACTTTTATTTATTAGTTTAGTAGTAGATTCTTCACAACTTTTTGAACAACAGCGTTTTATCTGTTTGCAATGTAGAATTTTGAATGTCAACATATGTTTTTTTAAGGTGTGTGTTATGAAGTTTCTTACGCTGCTTCCTCTTCAAAATATATTGAGAAGTGGCGGTAGATTATTAAAGTTTGAAAAGAATTCTGTAAAGGATCTACTTCGAACGAAATATTTTAATACCACTTTACAAATATACAAAATACAAATGTTTGTAGAGAAGAAGCAGCGAAAGAAACGTATACGTCACATATTGCAGACAGAGTCGTGTGCAGGATTAGTATGTGTGTACGCATCCCCTGTACAAACTCGCCCCCAAAATTGATTTACGAGTTGGGGGTTATTAAAGCGGTGACGAGTATACGTTTATTTACGTTTGGGGAAAATTACTGGCTTGATTACATCGAGAATTCACGACGTATTGAACTAGCTTTGTACTGCGGGTTTGCTTGTAATCCGAGGTATATTAAATTAAAGGTTTTAAACAACAGTGTAGCTTCCCGCAACTTATCAAGAGATAGCGCCACTGCATTTTGAATCACGCTGTCAAAGTTTTCTTAACATGTTGTACATATATAAACTCCAAACTGAGACTGTTAGAGCACGGCCGTTCCTCGGGTATAATCACCTAGCCCAGCGGGAGATCTCCCTTTGCCAAAATAGAATGAGGCTGTCTTTCCACCGACAACACGCGAGGTAGTTAAGGTTTTTTTTTTAATAATTATATCGTACATGTAAAAACCAGCAAGCTGTTCTCACCTGATAGAAAGTTGCTACGAAGAGTAGCAGCGCTTAACACTAAGATTACTACTCCCCCGGCGTCGAACCACGACGGGTACTGTCACCTTCACTGCGTTAATTTGTATCTTTATGTCAAACATCTTCAAAATCATATCGACCTATGTACATATACGTATATCTAAAAACAACAATTTTATTTTGTCTGACACGACACGTTCTATGTCTGTTGATATACGGTTCGTTTATATCTACAGACATAGAACAGTTTCAAAGTGTGAACGACCAAATTGTGTGGAATTTTCTGAAACCGTCCATAAGCTTTCTGAGGTTTAACTTATCCAATCAGGACAATCGGGACCGATGGTTTGCACTGGTCTTAAAAGCACGATTATCCGCGAAGGCCATCAGCGGTCACCCATCAATTTTCTTGCCGCGTCATACTTTGAATATTGAAACTTAGTCTATTGTATTTCGCGGTCTACGATGCTACCATTTTATTCTGAATGTGAATTCGTCATAAGTTTATTTATTCCTGCATAGTTTATTTTTGTCGTAAAACAAAAAAGATCTTTGCATACAAAACACCGTAAACATTTTTATCCAGACCCAAAGGGTGGTCCATTTTATTGTCTTAACAAAAATATATGTTTCGAGACACCCTGTTCTATTTCCTATCAAAAGTTGAAATCTCCCCTAAGACTTTTCCGGTAGAATTAGGGAAAATACGCTTCTCCATTAAGGGTGCGAAAAGTTTAGTTAACGAGAGTAAGATTAAGATGTCAACGTGTTATCTAAGGTGGTGTACACACACGATCATGTCAAGGGAACCGGTTCATTATGTCGGTTGAGAATATAAACATACCAATATTTTTGAGACATTAATTATTTTTTTCTCACCTACAATCAGTGTTAACTGACACTGAAATAAATTTAGTGATAGCCTAGTGATTAAAAATCTGAACTCTTCATTGGGGTTTCCGTGGTTCGAATCTAAAATATCTCTGATTCAGTGGTATCAGAAGTAGCCACCTACTGTCAGGTAGACTGCATGTTCGTTTGCTTTTCCATCAAAAAAAAATGTCTGAAATTAGAACCTCGAATCCGAATCCTCAACAAGTTTCATACCAGTACGATTGTTATAATTCGCTCTACAAAACAGGCGTCTCTATCAACCGCTCTCCCTAGAGTCATTGTCTTAACAAGAATGTATAGGACGGGAGCTCCCTTTTCTTATCAAACTTTGGATCGCACCAATACACCCTTGGGATCAAATAGGTAAAATTCCTTTCTTCATAACTTGTTAGAGAACATTCTGACTTTTTATATTGTTAACAGGCATACCATTAACAAGCAAAATGTAGTTAAAACCAGTTTAATACATTATATAAATAGTGTTCACCTATTTCTAGCGTGAAGCAATTTTTGCGTTTCTGTAGAAGGGTGTGCCCACGTACTTATCTATAATAAGCTTCAGGTAAAACTCGTGTCCTATACGGAGTTGTTTGCAAATGTCACACTGGGCGGATGTAACCATCCAGTAATCAAGTGGACTGCTTCTGCTACTTCAATATCATAAAAGTAGCATACGTACTCTACCAACTGCGCCAATTAAAATTGGTGGAGAAAACTAAGTCTAGCTTTTTTTTGTGTAGAAGTAAGTGTGTAGTGTAGAAGCAAATGAGCCTGCAGCTCATCCGATGGTAAGCGACCAATGCCGCCCATCATGTGGGTACTAATCAGATTCATTGCTATCCAAAGATAACAGCTAAGAAATTTGATAATTTCGACCTACACGTTGTCGAATTTAGATCTTTAGTAGAAAAAACTAGATAATTTGATTATTCATAATGTGAGGTACCATTCCCTCCTAAACACATGTTAGCAGATAAAGAACAGCTCAAAATACGATCGCAGATTAAGTTATTTTATAGATGGAGTATTATACCAGTAAAAGCGTAATAACGGGTACCACTTGAGTACTGCTCTTGCCTAATGGCCGGTACGACCTTGTTGAAAAATCCACGTCCTATTTTCGACATAACGAGCGCTTTACATTTCAAATATTTGCCATAAATCTAGGGAAAATCATAGAAAGTTGAAGTCAAAACGTTTATTCATTTTCGGCGTTTAGCAAATATTTTTTGGTAACCTACCTGTATCATACACGTCTATTTCTGATAAGAAATTTAACCTATAATGAATGTCTTTTTTGCTCCGTTAACAAAAATTTTAAAATTCTGAAAAAATAAAGAAAGAACTCTGTAATAAAATAATATTAATTTATACAATGTGAAAATGTGTATATCTTCCCTTAACACGACTGCGCGGCCGTGCCAGTCATAATACAACTACAAAACATTATTTCGGTAATAATCATTGAAACTAATCATTTTCATACATACATATTCCAACTTAGTCTTCAGGGATAGCAACGCATCTGTGGTCGACCGCAGACTGGATTCTAGTCTTATCTGGGGTGGATTACAAACGACCACGGGCGGCAGTTGCCACTTACCATCAGGTGGACTGCAATGTCGTTTGCGATACCCTCATATAGAAAGCATATAAATTTACAATTTCACGTATTGTACTACAATACCTTCGTATTATCACGTACGGCTGTGGCGAGGCGCTTGTCATTGGCTCAATCGCGCCCCATCACGCTTCACTGAACCAACGGACGTATGTGAACCACCAGGATTCAATGCCCTACGTGGCAATTGTCATTATTCCTCCTCTAGGGTTCTATCTTTATAAAAAAAATATTTTACAATTACTAATAGAAGAATTTAAAACTTTATATAAAATTTTAATTAAGTCTTTGTTATTTATGGTAAATAAATAATTATTATTACATTATATATTTATGTAATTGAATCCAAAAGACAAGAAAAAAATTTAACCTATTAAATAAAGCAATTTACACCTGTTACTAACAATCAATGTACCTAATATTTAGCCTATCACAGATCGGCATTTGGCTACTTCTGCGTATCAGAAATTATCTAATTTCGATCATTCGTGAGCAAAATTTGAATATAATGATTATTTATTAGTTAGTAAAGGATACAAAAGTTTAATACCAAATTTGAAAATATTGAAAGTCAAATTCTCGATAAAACGCAATTATACGACAAAGAAACAGTAAATTAATGAACAATAGCATAAAGTTAAGTAATGGCATAAAATAAAAATATTCAAAAATACATTCTATGAAATCTACGTAAAAGTTTTATAAGAGTCTTACAAAACAACAAAGAAAGCGCTTTTAGAGTGGCTTCTATTCGAGCTTATCAACAATACGATGCTTATCAGAACTTCTAAAGTTCATTAATTAGAAGTTCTAGTTGAAGGCTAGATAAGTGGGTTACCTAATTAATTTTAATTAAGACAATACACTTGAAGTACTCTATCTATATACGTAATAAGTATGTTTCGACTATTCCAACCTTATTAGCGATATTTCAACGTACACTGACTATCACCCATATTAAGCCTGATACGAAACATACATTATGATAAGAATTTTGTTGTCTCATTCATGCTAAATGTTTTTGGTCACCTTCAGTATCGATAAAGACAAATTTAGCTTACGAGTAGTTAAAAATGTACGCTACAAACTATCGCATCAGGTCTTTTTTGCCCGTCACTGTGCGGTGAATAAAAAAACTGATGTGGCAGCAGGTCCATTTTCCGCCATGATAAGTAGTTAAGGTGGCAGTGTAAAAATATGAGCGAAACATTTTTTGTAACGGAAACTGCTACGATGGAGCGTTTTGTTACGACAACATTTTTTCGATTATTATCGATTACTAGATATAATTATATGACATGATACGATACGATATTAATACGATATGGTATGTACCAAGAGTTTTGTAATAATTGTATTATTTTTTTTAAATACTCCAAAGAAGTACTTAGCGTAACTTCACATGCCTAATTAGAATAACCCGATTACGCAATAAATAAAATTAAAAAATGATATAAAAAAACCTGATTATTAAACACATATAATTATAATGTTGGAACCTTAGTTTAATATTGACTATCCTTCTACCTGTCGACGAACCCCTAGCATACTTTGTGCATAATGACCGAGAATGGGTGGAATATTTTTACAACTATGTTGACAAGTATTCTCTAGCTCGGGTTTAATTGAAACACCTCTTGTGGACTAAGTCTCTGTGGAATCTAGTTCATATAGTTTAAAACAGTTTAAACTATCAGCTAAATACATATATCGACACTTTTTAAAATCTGCTTTTTAATAAATTATTCGTGGTTTGACTGCGGTAACATTTTTTCTATTTTCAACTGACTTCAGAAAGAATGAGGTTAATTTTATTTGTCTGAATAATCAAACAAGGAAGCAGTCAACCTTATGTAGTCTCTGTCACCAAGTCAATACTGTAAAACAAATTCTGCCTGAAGCCGTTCACAGATGCGTTGCCACTGAGGACTAAGGTAGGCCCCTCATATGTAAGTCAACCACACATCATATCACTATGTACATATTTCTTTTCTTTATAAAATAAATATGAAAAGTTATATACTTACAAGACGATTACCTGTGTCGTGGATACCATGGACATACACAAAGACGAATACACAAACACCCAGACCCAGAGCAGAAATCTAAATTCATGTTTTACATGTCTGGTTGGCCGGGGATTAAACCCGGAACCCTTAGCGTGTCAGACTGTTATGGTAATCATTCCGCCACGCGAGTGGTATATGGTGGTGGTTGGTATATTGAGTGTACTGAAGCGGATGCCTATATCACGCGTCCCGACTTCCTCCTTGGAGGTAGAGCACAATTACTGATTTAATTTCACGGTTTTACAGCTTTTCTCTCAGAATAAGAAGGATTCTAATCACAGGCCGCTACTCCAGGCAGGACAAGTGTGGAAGCAGACTTTATACAACTATGAGATCCAATGTAAAAATGTGTTTCCTCGTGTATTCAGTTAAATCAAGTAATCATTATTTTTTCATGTATGCATAGCATACATATGAATGTGGCCTGAAATCAGAACCCTGAACCCAAACGTGACCAACCGTTATTCGTACAACCAAGCTACTGCGGCGACTTCCTGCAACTCATCAAGAAATGGCGCCACTATGTTCTGAATCACGCTATCGAAGTTTTCTCAACATCTGGCATATATACAAGCTCCGAACTGAGACTGTCCGAGCGCGGTCGCTCCCCGGGCATGATCACCCGGAGCCCGGTGGGAGATCTCTTTGCCAAACTACCACAGCTTTTTTCCAGGCTGCAACGTCAACCCATTATTGTCCCACTACTGGCCACGTGAAAATTGATAGGCCTTCACGCATCTTTTAAATACTTTTTAAGACCTGGGTAGGTTTCCTCGCATTGTTTTCTTTATCCAATAAAGCAGGTAATAATGATTTCTAACACGAGCATAACTGAAAATCAGGGACGTGTGCCTGGGATCCGAAGCTCGGACCCCTCGATCAAGAGACCAACTGGCAACTTCTAGACTATCACTACCACGTAGCTTATAGATTATTTAGTCTTAAAATTTAACAAATGCTATCGAATCGTAATCACAATCACAAAAACTAAATATCAAAATACCTACTGTGAAGTCGATTCTTTTATGTACATCCTATACGAGTTCTATACCTTCTAACTACCCACTAATAGTTTGAAAGGTTCCTTTTAAGTGTTAACTTGATCAAATTAAATAGTACCACAAGCAAAAGGCGGTACTTCCGACAATGTCTCACCCGATCGGGCAGAATTGAATTACGTTGGGCAGAGGACGGGAATAGGGTATACCCTTCGTATAGGGTTGCCAAATTGTTTTGACCAACAGTGCTATGCTATATGCTAGTGGTTAGAAACTTGGCCTCTCCCGTATATGAAGTTCGACCCCAGGCACGTACAATTTCAATCTTAGGAGAGTATTAGAAAATAACTAAACAATATCTTGGAAAATGTTTTGAAAGGTATATGAAGTCTACCAATGCTCAGTTGCCCAGTGCTGCCAAAACTCGTGCCCACCTGTGGGAAAGTAATAGTTTGAAGACAATGACAGTTAGTTACTCCAGCTCTCTGCCAATGATAGTTCCGTGACATTGGTCTAGTCGTTTCTGGGATTAGCACAAACAGACAGACATAGTTTTTTATATGTATTGTATATTCTTATTATTCCTTTATCTTATTTAAAAGTTAGTTTAATTATAGACAGAATTGAAACAGATTTTCGTTTCTTACAAAAGAGCTCAGAAATATGCGGTAAAACTATCCTTTATACTTTTTCTTACCCGGCAAATCCTAAAAGGTGAAAGTAAATCAGCTTTCCAAAACATTTAAACTTTCCACTCGATTGCAGCGAATTGAATAATGTTTGCGGAATTCGTGATACCCACTCGCCATGGAATACTTCTACATCCAATTTACATTTTTTTATATGATGGAGTAGTAAACGAGCATGCAGTCCACCTGGTGGTAAGTGGCAACTGCCGCCCATGGACATTT
>DWRA01003861.1:0-11511 GCA_018250295.1 Spathilepia clonius | reverse complement strand
CCTCGCGCACGGTGCGCCCGCTCCCGTAGATTCGTACCGGTTTTCACCGTAGTTCGTGTTTCTCCACGTGACCCGAGATATGAATTCGATTATAAATTGTCATCCTCATATTTATTGCAGAACGATTCCGCGCCCTCGACGCGAAGGTGAAGTCCAATCCTCTATCGCTGGAAGAGGTCAGTGACAGCTACGTGACTTGATAGCGGGCAGGATCCGATTGTTGCTTGTGAATCGAAATAAAATTATTGGGTTTCTCTTGCTACTAAACTCGATGCGAGTATTTAACTAAAGTTTATGATACAGTCCATGAATCCGAAGCAGAGTTTAATTTGTTTAGTTTATTTTAATTTAGTTTCTATTCTCAATCACGTTTCACTCTTTTTAGTGCGTTACTTTTGAATTTTTTAGTTTACAGTCGGATTTTTGACTTTTTTACTTTACGAGTAACACGTACATCCTGTACTAAATATTATTTTTTATAGTAATTGATATTATAAAATTAAAAAGGAAATGTGATTGCAGACTAATTTTATTCGCTGGAATTACAGGTGATCCTGATGACTATCTACACGTGACCTCCGCCGACGTCTAGCAGCCAGCGCGGCACCCAGCGGGCCGCGGGCAGCGGGCAGCGGGCGTGGACAGTGGGCAGAGGGCAGCGGGCAGCGGGCAGCCGGCGGGCAGCGGGCAGCGGGCTGCCGGCGGACTGCAGGCTGGCCACGAATCTGTTTACGTGAATGCTAAGAAACATTGAATATGATTATAAAGCTGTAGTCATGTAGTTTGTGAATGTTGACGCCGTCGCTAGCGTTGCGCCGCAGTCTCCTCTAGATGCGGTTGAATATTGTAAATAACAGTTAATTATTTGTAATTACTGCAACATTTATTATAACTGTAATGCGATGACCAAAGACATTCCGACTCATTCGGGTACAAGTAATCTTATAATTATTTATAGAATGAATGTGTATCTACACGCATTCTATATTTTGTTTCGTTAAAATTATGAAATAATACATACTATCACCTGCAATTCGGCGCGGTGAACCGTATACCACCTAAAAGTTCTTTAATTGTAACTCTTCGTAAGAAGTATATTTATTTTATGTAAGCCTACGGAGAAATTTACAAATTGTTTCTTACAATACTTTTCTTATACTATCACCGGATTGGATACTATATCTATGTTCAATTCTTTAATAATTTAGTAACATTTGATGACAACGACAAGTTAGCAACAATCTTACGCACGGGACGAAAAAAGAATTTACATTGTGAGATCCCGAACAAGATAAGGAATTTATTTTATTTTAGTTGTTTTCCATTTTTTTTATTCCTAAATCGCCCCTAATAACATACAAACAACATAAAAAATAATGGTTCAAATCTGTTCAGCTGTTTTTGACTTTTAGTGAGACTAACGCATGGTGATTCATATATATTGATTCATGAATAATTATGTTTTAACAAATACATGAATGTTATATCATACAAGGTAACTTAAAGTCTCAATGATCTAAAAGGTCAGTAGATTTATATAATAGGACCTTACGCTCAAAGTGTACCGATCCTACGGCAGATATACAAAAACTTACCAAATAACTTATTAAATTAAGCACGTATATGTAGAAGGAAAAGAAAGTTAGGAAGTAATTTAAATAAAATAATTCATAGACCAAAATAAGCAAATATACTCCTAATCGATGGGTTCTACGTAAACTGGCGTAAGTGAAAATAAAATTTTACAGGAGAGCGCTTCGAAACTTTTAAAGCAGTTGTTTTTAGTACAACTTTCTAATCCTTAAAATAGTTCCATAAATTTTGAATGAAGCATGTGAATAGGTTTGTCCATACATTAATGTAATTCATCAGTAAGACATTTTTAGTGTATTTACTACAAAAAGTTGGTGTTCAATGGTGAACACTCCTTTATCGACCAATTACGGTAATACCTAAATCAGGTTTAAACAAACACAAGTGACAAAAATGGTACAAAAAGATGTAGGCTATGCATTGGAAATAAAGGAGCCCATTTTAAAAATTTGCTTTAAAATAGTCAAAAAAAACACGAAATTTTGCGTGTTTTTCATTCGATTCACGGCTTAATCTTTATAATGCCTGTTTAAAAGTAAAATATTGAGTTTTAGCCCTTGGACTGTTGAAGTAGATATTTTAACATGATTCTCTAAGACTAGCCAAATGAAATTTACGGGGTTAATTCTCCTATAAACACTGGTAGTTTTAAAACTATTTCTGAAAAAAAAAAACAGAAAAGTTTTTTTAAATCGCTTCAAAATCGTTGCTTACATTTTTTCCTCAAAATAAATAATCATATATTGTTTTTTATTTGTGTCTTTAATAAGTCTACATTATATATAATATGTATAAAGGAATAAAAGTGTGGCGACTTCCCACTACTCATCAAGAGATGGCGCCACTGCATTCTGAGTCACGCTATCGAAGTTTTCTCAACATCTGGTATATATACAAGTTCCGAACTGAGACTGTCGGAGTACGGCCGCTCTCCCGGCATGATCACCTAACCCTAAGGGAGATCTCCCATTGCCAAAAAAAGGCCTACTATTCATATACTTTGAAAAAAAATCGTGGTCGTAACCCAAACAGTATGGCGGATTATTTTTGTAATTTAAACTAAAATCTGGTTTTCTAAAAAACACTAAAATGCAAATAATTATACATACAATTGCATATTTAAATGCAAATAATTATATTGTAAATGTAATCTTGTTCAATTACAAATTCAATTAAACTGTAATAGAACAAAATGTCAGTATGAAACTTATTTGTTAAAAGAAATAAAAGTTAATGTTAAATGAATGTGTTACTTATTATGAAGCGATCCATCTATTGTTTTACAATAATATTCAACCATCGACAATTTATACTAATAATACATTTAACTTACACAGAGGGTTTCTCCATCGATGGCGATAGATTATACTACGGAGGGCCCGGGGCCTCCGTAGGCCCTCAAGGGTGCTCACACGAATACATTACGTATTAAAAAAATCCTACACAACTGTTGTTCATTTAAAATTCTGTTGTACACTATTTGCTTGAATTAAATGTTTCCTCCAAACCGTAATGATAACGGAGCCACAGTAATTTAACAACAGAACATTGTGTCGTGGAACATTTTACGAGCTGGATTGCACCATGACATGAAATTGAGTAAAGCATAGTTAATCCTGGTAAAACCTAATTACAATCTTGCTCAAAAATGTAAGTATTGAGTCTAAACTGTGGAAAATTGTTTTTAATTTCTAAATTAATAAAGGAATTGGTAATATCTGGAGTTGTCCACTCTCGACTGAATAGTTGTAGCATTGTAATGACATCTGGTTAGTCATCGCAGCTGTCTGGATAGTAGCTCTTAGAATATTATCTCGCTAATCGCTTCTATTCTTGGCATTGTGGCAACACTGGGCAGCGAAACATTATAATCTTATATAGGGTCGATTGCAGATGTCCACGAGTGGAAGTTGCCACTTATCAAGTGGCCGACATATTCGTTTGCTACTTCCATTTTGAAAATAAAAGGTATTCTATCTATGAGAAAAACAGTGTGCCAATATGTGACTTAACCGGGAGCCAAAAAAAGGTTTTTTATCGGCAATCAGCTACATCTCGATGACGTCAATCAGTTTCTGGCTAGGATTTAAAATAAATCACGTGGACATTTGAGACGTAAAGTTCAACTAAGATTCTATGATCTAGATCAGTGATTCTTGAAGTGGTCCTGGTGAACATCCAAGAGTCCATCCGGGACACTCTTGGGATTGTAACAAATAAAAATGCTGACATGTCTTTAGCTACAAATTTAGGCAGATAATGTTTTAAGAAGATAAACTCCCCTTAGATTAACCTAGATATCGATTAAAACCCCTAAACTTTTTGTTAAACACTCGGTTTGAAAGGTGGTTTAACATATATTAAAAATACATTCAAGTAGTATGAAAATGAAGTATTTATACGAGTGTATTTTACACATATAAAGGTTTGTTTACATACATTTACATATATTAATAATCTTATAAAATTAATCACGGTAACAATGAAATTAAACGACTTATATATTTTTTTCTAATTTTTCTTTCCTTCAAATGTAGTTTAGTACTTAAATTGTAGTTACCTATAACTTTTCTTGGCTAACATTTTTGTGCTTTTTCCTCGTTTTCTTTTTACAGACATTAATAATCATGTAATATTGATCATGATAACGATGTAATTAAACGACTTTTATTTTTCATTTCTTAACTTGCTTTTTTCAAATTATTTTTTCAACTTTTCTTGGCTAACCTTTGTTGAGAAAAAAATTTGTTCTACCTCCTAAAAACCCCCGTTCACCTTGATTCCCCCTAAATTTAGAAGAAAACCCCCAAGTTGGCGTGACTGCTATAGACAACTGTATGTTTTTCGCGGTTCCACTGTCCTATCATATTTTGTCAATGGTACATAGATAAATAATAGTAATATTACAGATAATATTATTAAAGATTTACAGAAATAATCTACATGGAATAAAGTAGTTTTATTTGAATAATAAGTAGTAATAATCATTATTATTTGTTTTATAGAATAAGGATACAAGCTCTTATTTACGATGACCAATTCTACCTTACATCATGCAAATTTATCAGTAGTTATTATCCATTATATTGTTGCTGCACTACACATTATTATAGGTACATTTTAAGAAAAAACAAAGGAACAATCATTGGCAATATAATAATAAATGGGCAATTTACTCACTAAAATAAATTCTATTTGAATATAATCGATGTAAAACAATAAATTAATACTTTTTCTAGAATTCCATTTTTCATTATAATAAACTCTTTCTTACAATCCAAATACCCATTAATTGTAAAAAATATATATTTTGTAGCCATGATTTCAATTGAATCTTACATTGGTTGTGCGTCAAAGATGTAAATAACTTGGGAAGTCGATTTTATATTACAGAACAGAAAATATACATTTTAAAATGCTCTTAAATCTTATATTATCGTCAGTGTAAATGTTACAATATAAAATATGTCTTCTAAATCTATATTATATGTGTTGGGGATGTTCTTTATTCAGACCGTCGGTTCCTCCCTTAGCGCCGAATCTTCAATTTTCCATATTGGGTATAAAAAACGGACCTCTCTCGCCGTTCAAAATTCGGAAGTGTATCTGGGCATAGATTATAGATAAACCATCGAGGCTGGCGACCCGCTGTCTATGGCCGTAAACGCTGGCGCGTAGACAACCTCCCCCCTTGAAAGAATTAACTTTCAATGGACTTCTTTTCTTGAATACTGGGAAGGCGGTAGACGTGATGAACCGCTCTGCGGATGGTCCCTTTAGATGTGTAGCCGTCGACCACTCTGCAAATGTTATCTCCTCCCAAATGTAGGCGCGTGATACGCCCAATACGCCAACGTTGTGGAGGTAGGTTGGGGTCCGCAATCAGCACCATATCTCCAACCTCAGGAGCCGTAGATCCGGTCATCCATATGGTCCTCTGTTGCAACTCTGCTACAAATTCTTTGCGCCATCTTTCCCAAAAATCCAGGCGGAGTTTCTGGATCAAGTGATACTTCGGGCTGGAGTCTTCTGCTGCGAAAGAGGGAGTCGACATCAGTGGCCGTCTGATAAGGAAGTGCCCAGGGATTAAGGGATTTAAATCTGTGGGGTCAGAGGATAAAGGAGAGAGGACGGAAATTTAATATTGCCTCTATTTGGGCGAATAGAGTAGACAATTCCTCAAAGGTCAAGGAAACATTACTAGCTACCCTTTTTAAATGATATTTGGCTGCCTTAATACCTGCCTCCCATAGCCCACTGAAATGTGGAGAGTATGCGGGACTAAATTTCTAATCAATGCCTTCAGAACTTGTGAAGTCTGACAGAATCATGACTGGAGCGTATAACCTTTCCCAGTTCATTGTTAGCCCCCACAAAGTTGGTGCCATTGTCACACCAAATCTGATATGGTTTACCCCTGCGTGAAACAAATCTTTTTAAACATAGAATAAAGTCTTGTGTACTTAAGTCGCTCACCAACTCTAAGTGAACCACCCTAGTAAATAAGCAAATGAATAAACACAGATAATATTTATTTATACGATTTCCTCTTCTTAACAACCCCTCAAGATCAATAAAAGGATTCAAGGATAAGATTTTAGACCTTTTAGATATCTTAGAATTTGAAATTAAAGATTTTATTTCTATAGCAAATGACTCGTATAGACAAATTTTTAATAACATTAATAATTAACTTTATTTTTACAATTAAAAATGAAACGCAATACATATGCAAATACACATATAAAATGTTCAAACTTATAGTATTTAAGAAAATCAAAGTGTTAGTTTTGTTGTTTCACTATTTTCTTTGAGAACCGCTTGTTGCGCCAAGTGATATCCAAACTTAGGCTGTCTAATTTCTTGTAAGTGACCTAAATTTTTATATTCATTAATAAAATCGCAATATTGTTTCTTTAATTGTAAATTATTATTCAATTTCTTTTCTAAACTAAGAAAACGTTTCTTTGCTAATGAGTAAGAATTACCTAGTACCTCTTCTGGTATTTCTTTCAATGGTATTTTAACAGAAAATCGTCCGCTAGGTAAGCGCTGCAAATTATTTAAAAAATGAATTTCACACAACTTATCTTGTGGTGACATATTATTATAAGTTTCCTACACAACTTCCCAATACAATTTCCCAAAACCGTTTAAGATTGTTATTTATTTCTTTTCTAAAATTACACGTGACATGCCTTTGTGCATGTCCACCTATACGACCACTAACTAACCATCCAAATTTAGAATCTTGTAGGATAGGTTTACCTACGCCCAACGAAATACGCTTAGACCCTATCACATCCCAAAATATATCTGCACCTAATAGCAAATCAATTTCAGAGGGGTGACAAAAACCTGGGTCTGCAAGCTTGATATTTTCAGGCAAACGCAGTTCACGCATATTGACAGGTGCACTTGGTAAGTTTCCTGTAATTTGTGGAACAATAAGACAATTAATATTAGTATTAAAAGAGTTAACACATGATTTTATATTGACATTGCAGCGTTCCGATATATTAAAGGAAGCATTATTAATCCCAGATATTTTCGTTGGTTCAATTATTTGAACAGTAAGCCCTAACCTACTCTTAGTTTTCTCAGTCATAAAGCAGGACAGACTGCCTGAGTCCAAGAGCGCCCGCACAAGGTGAGTTTGTTTAGTATATTCATTTGTTACTTCTATCATAGCTGTACATAAGAGCACCTGGCTGACAGAGACTGCAGACAATGAAACTGGAGAAGGCTGCGTTGATTCAGAAGGTAGACCTGAAGGTAAATCATGATTAATATTTTCATTTCTTTCTTTGTTTATATGTAATAAACTATTATGTTTATGTTTACAAAATTTACATGAACCTTTGGAACGGCAATTAAATGATTTATGCCCTTCACATAAACAATTTGAACATACTCCTAATTTAGATATTTCTTTGATCCTATCATGTACATTCATGTTTTTAAATTTAACACATTGATAAATCCGATGTCCTTGTTTATTACAAACTAGACATATATTTTAACATAAATTCTCAGCAGAAGATAACCATGATGTGTTATTATTTTTATGGATAGGTTTCCAATTAGTATAATGATTATTTCTATTATTAAAGTTTAACTTCTCATTTTTGTTTAAATATGTAGTTTCTAAAATATCAGCACGGCTTCGAATAAAATTATAAAGTTATCTAATGTGGGTAAGTCAGATAAATTATTTCTTTGTTCTTTCCACTTAATACTTGTTGTGCTATCTAATTTACTAGAAACCATAAATATAATTAAAGAATCCCACTTGTCAGTGGGTTGGCCCAGAGTGTTGAGCGCTCTTAAGTTCTTAGAAACATTGTCCACTAAGGAACGTAAATCTTGATGAGATTCTTTATTCAAAGGTGCAATATTAAATAATTTCAAATGATTATTTATTAGAATCCTTTTGTTATCATAACGATTGCATAATAACTCCCAAGCAACAGAAAAGTTATCCGAAGTAAATTCTAAAGATTTAATTACTTCAATGGCACCACCTTCGAGATAAGATCTCAAGTAATGGAACTTATTGATGTCAGGAATGGATACATTGGAACCAATTAATGTTTGAAATGTGTCCCTGAACTCTTAACCACCTTAAATATGAACCATTAAAGGATGGCAATTTAATTGTTGGTAATTTAATGGATTGTAATTTATTACAACTACCTGAATCTTTATTACTGCAAGACTCACAAAATTTACCAGTTGCTACCTTTCTTGTTTCAATGATATCTTCAATAGTTGACATAACAGTGTAAAATTTAGCTTCAATGCCATCTCTTAATGTAATCTGGTCATCAACCTCAGATTCATTACACAAACTTTCTATCGATGTTTGTATATCATCAAATTTTCGAAGTAAATCTTGACAAGCATCTAATCGTTTGTCTAATTCTTTTATAGTTATATTACTTAAAGTACTGGGTTGCAATTGCTGCATTTCCAGTACATATTCAAATAGTTTAGTCAACCGACCTCGTGTACTATCGCGTTTTCTGACTAAATCCGTCAGTTCACTATATAAATTACTACTATTCTTCTCCATTACTGACAACTGTAAGTCACACCACGTAATAGAGCAATGAAATAGGAAATAGTTAATGCATCAAACCCAATAGGAATTTTACGCTCCACTCGAAGCGGCAACAAGATGGCTGCCACGCTGGCTCACACCGCTTATGTGCTGCAGTACGCGGCCGCAATGTCGCGATGGCCCTAGACGCACTGGCTGCGGGAGGCCGGCAGATAGGCAGCCCTGAAAATGTTCGGCAAATACCTTTGAAGCAAGCGTGCATGCGCATTCAATGCGTGCAATGTAATAAAATGTGGGAGGACGATTGTAACAATTTGAAAGTAGCCTTAATGCATAGGCATATATAAAAACAAAACCCCGTTGTATAGGAAAGGTGAGTAAAGGAAACGAGCAACTTCCCTCGGAACAGCACCCGACGCGAAGCCCTCAATGCAGGTCTCGCGTCGATAGGAATGAGTTGCCTCCTTCTTCACGATCGACGCCGGCACAGCGCAGCTTACCCAGCCGCCTGATATCAACGTTCGCGCCACCCAAGCCAGTCCTGTCACGGTCGCCAATTGTTGGGGATGTTCTTTATTCAGACCGTCGGTTCCTCCCTTAGCGCCGAATCTTCAATTTTCCATATTGGGTATAAAAAACGGACCTCTCTCGCCGTTCAAAATTCGGAAGTGTATCTGGGCATAGATTATAGATAAACCATCGAGGCTGGCGACCCGCTGTCTATGGCCGTAAACGCTGGCGCGTAGACAATATGGCATTACCATCGATTATTCGATTCAGATTCGATCGTTTGATAGATTGACAATTATGGCTTATGACTAACTACATGAAAGCATCAAAAACCGGCTACATCGTGTTAAAAGGTTGTCCATAGTTCGACTTCTTATCACGTTTTTTTACTTTTGAAGCCATGTGTATATATATATCGAAAGAGCTGTAACAAAAATGTTCTACTTATTGTTAATACTCTGGGCCAGGCTTCCGGGCTTACCTGGCTTCCAAACTTTATTACCTGTATGATTAGACTGACGTTGACATTGAATTTTCAAATATAATTTGTCTGTGGATGCTATTCTCTTTTGGGTTCGAATTTTAAAAAGTTGTCTCAAAAGAGTGAGACTAACAAGTAGTATAGATTTAGTTTTAGTTTAGATGTAGTGACCGTATATTATCGAATCTAGTTGATTTATGGTCTTTATTAGAAATGAGTATTGTAATAGTTATATTATTATGGAATGTGTTGAATTTAACATATTCATCGTCGGTGCCCCGAGCCGACTATGGAGAACTAAAACTTTTCGGGGTGGCCGCCACTTACAGCGTGGACACCACGGTGCTACTGAACGACGCCGACAGGAAGGATAAGGAGGTCGGCTACAAGATCAAGGCATCTTTGGACCTCACTCCGGTCTGGAGCAACGGTTCCTCGGAATTTTTGCTCAAGTTCGACGTAAGTTCGTAACTCCCCATTGATTGTGAACTTCCGTGAAACGTCCGGACGACCTCTAATTGCCGAGCGGTGCATACTATTCTATCTAATTAATCGCCTTTACAATATTCCAAAATATATAAGGTGATCAAAACATCTCATCTTGGATTATTTGCAATAAGAGATGCTAAATAACTAACAAAATATGACTACATTATCAGTAAAAGTATTTCAAAATGTTTAGTGTGTCTATAATGGTGCTATCAGACTTTATGAAACAACTTCCAGCTGGTGTCACCCCAGCTCCACGGCAGGGGCACCCACGTTGCTGCGGACTTCCTGCCACATCCCTCCTTGTGGGATGCACATCCCCACTCCACCTTCTATGCACACTGGAAGAACGGTCTCATTGAAACATCATATTTGGATGCCAGCGAACCCATTGACATCATCAATTACAAGAAATCCTTAATTAGTTTATTTCAGGTAGCTATTAGATATAACATTATATTTTATACATAAATATAAACTATATATAAATAATTATTGCATTTAATGTCTTTTTCAGTTTCAAATAATTGATGGTGAACATAATGAAACTGATGTTTCTGGAACCTGTAAAGTTACGTACGAAACACTTTCTATGCAAACTATTAGGAAAATTAAGGTGAGAATGTGAGCTGAACAATTTACTCAGATTTGTTATATGTTTTTGTTTTGTGTGCTGCACTTGTCCGTTTGTATGTGTACTATTTTAATAGTGTAAAAATAAACATAATGCATGGCGATTGCATCCACTATTTGAAAATATCCAGTTCATATATTTGGTTATATCATGTTTTATTTTTAAAAGTTGTTTAAATGGAATAATGAGCGAAACTTAAATTGAAACAAGGCTTGGGTCATATAATTTAAGGTCAGCAAAATTGAGGGACATGGTCCCAAAGATTCAAATTATCATATTTAAATATTATGTTTTTTGTGTGATAAGATATTAAATTCAGTTGTTTATTTGTGCATTATAAAGAAACACTGTAAATTTGTTAGTGTTCTTCTCTTATTCCGGACGGGATATCCGAGTGGCAGGGACTAATAAAATTAGGCGTGCTGCATTTTTTCGGCTCCTACCAATAGAATAAGGATTTTAAGTCCATGAGATAATGAGTGATATCAGTTACTGTATGTATCAGAGGGTGTGCTGGAGCACGGATACGGATGTGGATGCAAAGGAGGAGGAGGAGGAGGAGGAGGAGGAAGCGGGAGCGAGCTCGGAGTCGCGGCGGCTGACGCGCTACTCGCTGAGCGCGGCGCTGGACGCGCTGGACGAGCTGTACGCCGAGGAGCTGCACGTCGTGGGCGACGCGCCCGCCGGCGTCGCGCTCAAGGCGCGCGCCTGGCAGCGGCTGGCGCGCGCGCCCGCCCAGCC
>DWRA01003860.1:0-11512 GCA_018250295.1 Spathilepia clonius | reverse complement strand
AGTCCTCAGGGGTAGCAACGCATCTGTGGTCGACTTCAGTTGGGATTCTAGTCTTATCTGAGGTGGATCACAAATGTTCATGGGCGGCAGTTGCCACTTACCATCAGGTGGACTGCTTGTTTGCTACTCCATTTGATATAAAAAAAAATTCCAACATTCAAATTACTTAACCTTAACAGATCAATACAACCACTAAGTGTGAGCAACCCAAAGACCTTTAGTAAGGATAACACAAGTTGTGTTAATATGACTGAAATAGTCTATTTTACATAACTAACTCTAAAATGATTAAAAATTGAAAACATATTATACAACCCTTCATGGTTCCATCTCCAACTCAATGCACAAATGCCACACCCATTTATGCCTAATAACAGCAATAGTAAGCATTGCTGTTCTGATTAGTACATGGTGGTAACGGAGACACCTATATGAAGGTGGCGAAACCGGATTCGTGATTTGAGTCTGGTAGCACCACAAACTCGACTATTTCTGCCTAATAACAGCAGTGTTAAGAGCTGCTGTGTTCTGGTTGGTAGAATATGTTAAGGGCATTCCAACTTATACCTCACAGGTAGCAACACATCAAGAGGACTGCACGTTAGTTTTCTACTTTTACACTATAAAATAAACTGCATTCCGTTTGTCCCAGGAGGAAGAAATGCACCTGAGTCAGTTCTCAGTTAAATCTCCGATCCTTTCTGAGGTTAATAGCAGATGTCCATGGGCGGCAGTTGCTACTTAGTTAGGTAAACATGACAGTATCCACATATTCTTATATCCATGTAATTAAATGGCAAATACCAATACTATAACGCGGTTTTAAAAGAAAGTAAGGTACATTAAGCGTGCATGTTAAGCATATCAACCGCTCTAACTATAAAGGAAAATGTTTAAAGAAAACGAACTTACGGGATCCACAAAATCCATATTCAATCCATAGCAAAGTTTTTTAATTCTTGATGTTATTTTATCTATATGCACCTCTTCCATTCTACCTCCTGCAAATTACATTAGAATTAAAAGCAAATCAAAATGCTAGATGCATTTATTCATGTTGGAAATCATTCTTACCCCGTTTGTTAATATAGAGTTTATTGCTTTTTCCGACCATCTTGATTTAACTAAATGTAACAATAAGTGTTATGTGTGTGTAATTAAGCTTGATTTAACTTTAATGTAACAATAATTAGGAACTAAAAGTTCAGTCCGCGAGTTCTATAACTTTCTGCTGAATTCGATTTATGACGACCCACTTAAATGACACCGTATTTGGCGGGACCGCGGGAGAGTTGCAGAAACAATGCTACCAACGTTATGTCAAGTTGTCAACTGTCACACTATTGATTAGGCAGTGTATGCACAGTGCAAAAATATTTCCATACAAGTTGTACCTTGACGTACTATATTTCAGTATGTTAACGTACTCTGTGGTTCTATTTATGACAGATGGGGATGGGATGGCAAAGTTAAATCAATAGAAGTATTTGAATTAGTATATTGATGGAAATTAATTAACGTAATTGCTAATTTTCGTAAAGTTTTAGCTATGTTTTTAATAATTTGACATATTGAGTATAAAATTTTATAAACAAGTTTACATTTATCTGAGAAAACTTTCGTATTAGGAATTAATAAGTTATTAGACAATGGTTGTACCATTGTTTTCAATTTTATTATAAAAATAATGACTCAGTATGATATTGTGTCACGGTTTCGATCTTTTCATTAGAATTACGATTACAAATAGGTAGAATAGCCACTTTAATATGCACGTTTGCCCGTAAAGTTAATACAACTAATTAGTTACAGAGGTTTCTATTCTAATATATATAAAAAATGAGAAGTCTTCTGCAGAAATTAACTGCGAATGGACAAGATTATGACCAGCTATCATTTACAATTGGTCTGAGCTTGGCTATTTCGTCTAGTGTGTTCATCGGTTCAAGTTTCGTAATAAAAAAATTGGCTCTGAAGAAAATCAGTTCTTCAGGAAACATTAGAGCTTCGGCTGGTGGGTTTGGCTACTTAAGGCAATGGATGTGGTGGCTGGGTTTCCTGTCAAGTAATAATATTATATTTACTTCATTTGAACCTTGTAATTGTATTGTAATAATAGTAAAAATATATATTTTTTCAACAGTGGGTGTGGGTGAGGCTGCCAACCTCTTAGCCTATGCCTTTGCTCCAGCAGCCCTTGTAACTCCCCTCGGTGCTCTCAGCGTTCTTGTTGCAGCAATCTTAGCATCCAAATATCTTAATGAAAAATTGAATTTTATTGGTAAAGTGAGTATTACAATAAATAATCATAAGAATGTTATGTTAAACAAATATGTGCAATATGTAAACTGTGTGTTATGTACTTATTTGCCATGTGTACTTTCTTTTTCAGATCGGATGCTTACTCTGTATTATTGGTTCTATAATTTTCGTTTTGCATTCACCAAAATCTGAAGAAATAAGTGATTTTTCAGAGTTAACTACCAAATTATGTGACTACATGTTCTTGACCTATGTTGCGACTATCTTGTGCATGACTTCTATTGTAAAGATACTATTTGTACCAAAATTTGGTAACTCCAATATTGCTGTGTATTTATTAATATGTTCCGCAATCGGAAGTCTCACTGTCGTATTTTGTAAAGGTGTAGCATTAGGTATTAAGGAGAGCCTAACTGAGGGTGTAAATAATTTTGCTAGTGTTATATTTTGGGTTTTACTGGGGATGTCAGTAGTATGCATAATGATACAAATTAATTATTTAAATAAATCTTTAGATATATTCAACACAAGTATTGTAACTCCTGTGTACTATGTCATGTTTACAGTATTAGTTATTATGGCATCGGGTACTTTGTTCAGAGAATGGGAACATATGAGTGGATATGATATCTCTGGTTGCATCTGTGGATTTTTAATATTAATGATTGCAGTATTTATGATAAATGCTTTTAAAGATATTCAGATCTCATTTAAAGATTTAAACTTGAATGTAAGACAAAGAGTGTATAATGATATTGAAGGAAGGCCAGAACACGATAACTACATGCTTAATTCAAAAAGACAAAGACAATTATGACTGTAAAGGAAACATTGAGGTTTTTAGGATTACGAGGAAGCTTTGTAGTAATATAATTTATACAAGGATAATTGTAGCTATAGTATCAAAAATTGTAGAATTATTAACTTTTTGTTTGTTATGAGCATAATAAATCAAATTGATGAATACAATTAGTTTTAAAAAATGCCCTTTAATTTTATAAAATTACATGCTATAAATAAACGGTAACAGAGTGGTAAATAAATGTCCTGCAGATGGGACAAGTACGTTGATAGCCATACAGTCTCACACAGCATTCTGTGCACAAGCAAACATGGCGGCATGGTAATGTTAACACACATTTCTGCCTCTCCTGGCATATGACGCAGAGAGCATCTGCAAGATTTGCAGCATCATCCACGTCCGCCGAACTTAAGTCTACATTCCTCGTTGCTACTTGTTGGCCACTGGCTATACGAGCTATCATTCTCTCCTCTGAGTCGGTGAAATAGTTATACAGAACATAATATAAGTACATAACTTTTCTGATTAATATCCAATAAACATTTACAACTTGAGATTGCACAGATTCTCTAAAATAAATGCATAACCGTACTATAACTATTGCTAACAAAATTCCAATGAACGATTCCAAAGGCACATCGGACAGAAAATTTGTAAAATTCAACAATGACATATAAGCATCTATTACATTATCAATAATACAATCACTTATGTATTTGAAAAATGTCTTTAAGATATATGGTAAATGCACAGGCACAAATGTCAACACTAGCCACAGAGATTGTCCAAAAAATATGAGTGTTTTCTTCCATAATAACAGCACTTCACCACATATAGTTAACACAGAATCAATTGACCATTTAATAGCACCAATTAAGATATTGTACTTGTAATTTATTTCCAAGCATACTGTCATAACTCCATCCAATAGATGATGCCAGTGATGGAAGACATTGTCGAATATTTCTGTGGCCACGCCAGGTACATCCTCGGTAAATATAGATATATTGTCTTCGTAAACGATTCGAAAAAACATAAATATGTTTAAAATTGCGTTGAACACAACGGTCGTTATGGAGCTAATAAATATGACTATTAACTGGCCTACAAACGACGTACAACATAAAAAGTTTTGAAATAAAGAAGCCAATAAATTTAATGTCTGAGCTAAATACGATATCATTTTCAGTCTTCATTCTCACGAGTACTTCAAGTACGCAAAACTTTTTATTGCTGTAAGCAATGTATTCTATTTGTCTTGTCAGTTTTGTCATTCCGTTCCGTTGAAACGAAAAAATGACAATTGGCATTCGTAGATAAAACAAATCAAAGAGCAATTATCTATGACAACTCAGTGTCAATTTGATGATAAATTAATGTAATGTAATGACGATTTTAAAACTAATTAATGTCGTATTTTAAGATACTTTGAGATCTCGATAAATATTTGGTTGAAATGGTAGAATAGGCCAAAAGACATTAATCCTCATTGAGAAAACTTTTAAAAGATCTCACGTCACGTCAGCAAAACAATGTCATCTCTTACTCGGTGTCATTCATTGTAAATCAGATATCGAATACATTCACTTTGAACTGTATAAAATATTGTTTTACGATAATTGGACTTACATATCTGAATCAGGATAAAGTTATTTTGTTCTATTAATTGTGTACCAAATGGTGCAAGATACGAGAAATATATTACACTAAGTTGGTTTGTTTAGAATGCAATGCTACCTCGTCGTCGCAACGTTGGTGTTTCAGATCGGACGTCTCTATTGGAAGAGAACTTAAATTCTTACAGCAAATTAGATAAAAAAGGATCAATCACGCCTATAGAAAGTCTTCAGGAACGGCGTAGACCAGTTGAAAGCTTTGAAACTACGACCCCAGATATAACATTTGACTTTTTGGAGGAATTTGTGTTTGAACCAGTGATGGCTGCCAGAGATAGGACGCAGGAGTTTTCGTCGGCTGTACGTGTTCTGCAAGGACGTATGTTGGCCAGGCCGGCGGTTCGAGATGAACGGAAAGCTGCAGTATTGGCAACCTACTCACAATTTATGACCATGGCTAAAGTTATTAGCAAAAACATAACAAGCACATATGCTAAATTGGAAAAACTTGCTTTGTGTATGTAAATTCGTAAAACTGTATACAGAAAATATACGTAAACATCTTTTCTAAATGTATATTATATCAACTAAACCTAATTATTGTTTCCAGTGGCAAAAAAGAAATCTTTGTTTGATGATAGACCAGCTGAAATTCATGAACTGACTTATATTATAAAAGGGGATTTAAATTCTCTTAATCAGCAGATAGCGCGGCTTGGTGAGATGCCAAAAGGCAGGAAAACAATGCATAGCCATTCCTCTGGTGTTGTATTAGCCTTACAATCAAGGCTTGCTTCAATGAGTAATCAATTCAAACAGGTATTTTGATTAACTTTCATACTTATATTTTTGGTAGGGACAGAGCAAAATGTAGAATATCAGAAAAATTAATTATTAAATTCGATATAAAAGTAGCTGTAGACCCCAGTTAATTTCGAGTTATCATTAAAAATGTCTTTTGATTTTAAATTGCTATCATCATCTGTTTTGTAAATTTAATTTAAGCAAAATTTTCAATTTACTACAAATGTTTTTAATAAGTTTCTGATGGATTACACAAAAATATTAAATCAAATTACTCTAATACATGCATTGTATTTATTACAGGTTCTAGAAGTCAGATCAGAAAACTTAAAGCACCAAAATAACAGACGAGAGCAGTTTTCGAGTGTGGCTCCAGTAGCAAAAGAAATACCTTCTCTTTTGCAACCTGATGAAGTTAGTATAGATTTGGGAGAAAGTTCTGGCATGCAGTTACAACAGTTATCTTTGCGAGATGATTCCGATATGTATGCTCAGCAGAGAGCTGAGACTATGCATAATATTGAAAGCACTATAGTGGAGTTGGGGGGAATATTCCAACAGCTAGCACATATGGTTAAAGAACAAGATGAAGCCATCGGGAGGATAGATGCTAACATTCAGGAAGCTGAAATGAACGTGGAAGCAGGTCATAGGGAGATACTGAAGTATTTCCAGAGAGTCACTGGCAACAGAGCACTAATGTTTAAAGTGTTTGGGGTATTGATATTCTTCTTCATATTCTTCGTAGTATTCTTGGCTTAGTTGATCTTGAAAACACTTCCATATTTTTCTATAGTTGTATGTTTGTACTGTGATGGTTGTGTAAGTAACGCTGCAATGCTGAAAACTATTCATAAAATGGTGTTTTTACGTGTAAATTATGTAATAACTAAAATTATCATGTTACAACTAAAGATTTAATGTTATTTTTTATGTAAAATTACATTATTCAGAGATCTATGAAATATTCCTTTATTTTGTTATATTGTTGATTTAGCCTTGGGTAGTATAACAATTATTAATTGCAATATAGATTCTTGATGTAAAAAAAAATGGGTTATCAAAATAAATAGGTGCAAATGGAACATTTGCTTTTTTCTGGACAAGTTATTGTTCCCAGTTAATGACTCTGTTTAATGAATATGAAGAAACTAAACCACACATTAAGAAGTCAAGCATCTGTTTTTGTAAATAATGTTTTTCACAATAGTACATATTAGGAAAGGGGTTAATAAAGCTTCAACTTTCTATATTGTGTCATTGACTTATTAAAATTGTATTTATATTTACGGTAACTGTAAAATATTGTAAAAAGTTATTAAAGGTAATAATATCATAAATAAATTGTTTTGTTATCAATTATTTTATCTCATATTCTCATTGCACTTGAAGGATAATGTAAAGTGACTTAAATCTCCATGGCAAGTTGCACTGCTTTAATACAACTATAACTTCGTCATTTATAAATAGACTAGTTGTACCCTGTAGTTTCACCCAAATTAATAATTATCTACCTATGTGGTATCCAATTTTAGAACTTAATATTTATTTGTTTATCAATTTTAAAGATATGTTTTCAATGAAGCTCTTCTAAATAAAGGAACTGTCATTCAGTAAATTAACAGGTCTTACAGGCTCCTTAACCCTAAGGCGAGTGACAACAGGTTGTCAGTATTTGAAGTACCCAAAGAATGTAATCAATTTGTTTTATCTTTAATAGTTCAAATGTTGATTCTGATATTCCAGGCAGAAAATAATAAATTCAACAAGCTAAAAATCACGTAAATTGATCCAAGCATATTTGAGTTATAAATGGTTTGACTAACATGAGTTTGGTACTATGTTTTATATATATATAAATAATTTATTACTTGTACTAATTATTAGTTCAATGTGTCATCAAAAATCTGCTTTTTTGAAAAGTTCTTCAAAGATTCCTGGTAATATGAACTGTGGTATAGCTTAGGTTTATGAATTCATAAATGAAATAAAATTTCCACCCCAAAAGAGCGGCAAAAATATTAGGCCAAGTTAATATTAGACCACAAAAAAATGTTTGTTTAGTAAATGTCGTTTTGGAGAGCAAGTTGAATTTGAAAGGTTTCTATAAGGTACATATACATACTACATGATATGAAAAAGTTGTAATTTGAGAAGTTTTTCCACCCCTGGCATGAAGCACGCTACATTTTCAAATGCAACATTTGTGATTTTGTATAGAGATCTGGTTTTGTAAAGAACATTTTTATTTATAATTTTATTGTGGGAAATGAGAAAGTCAATTAGATTTAGTAATCAATATTTATTTTAAATATTCACTGACATTAATTGTATTTTGTTTGATATTGAGTTAAACAATACCATTGTCAAACAGTACAAAAAACATTAAAATAGAAAGGTACTTTAAAATTTACAAATTGGAAAAATGATTACTTGTCTTATAGCTGTAACTTTATACACCCTACAATTGTTGTATTTACATGAATTTATTCTTAAAATACTTAATTATAAGAAAGTCACAATTTTAAATAGACTCCGAGGTGTTTACAAGAATTCATCACACCAGTCTTTTAAGCACTGATAACAATCGGCCGATTGTTTTGAGTTGGCACTGCAGGTCTCCTTCATCCATTCTTGAAATAACTCCCGATCTTTCTTCAGTACCAAAAACTGCCCAAGAACAACATACGCCTGAAAAAAATAGTACTTATACAAACAACAATAATGTTCTTTAGCATTTATTTTCCTAATAACACTCTTTGTTTTAGTTGTTTAAATTGGAAATTTATTTACATCGTTATGAATAGGGAATTCGAAGTCGATATAAAAATAGGTGTTTTCTTTTCGTCTGAATATAAATACCTGATAGTATCATCGTAATATATATAAATTCTTATGAAACAGCAAATGCTTGCTATACCAACAGTAACGATACAATGATATACAATACCTAATTCGTTGCAATAATACGACAATATGAATAAGCTTTATTAACCTTGTCAAAACCCGCAGTTTCTAGTCGTTTTCCTAAAACTTCGCCGACGCCCGCCAAATCAGTAACGGGCTTCTCTCCCATGGGCTCCGCCACAAAGTTCCTGTGCTTTTGCGATGTACTCGACATTTTAACAGAGCAGAGATAAGAATTTAAATTTAAAACGCGCACTTAACGTCTTACCGACTAATTGATAATGAATTATTTTATATTATAAAGCTTAAATTACATTCAGTTTACTGTTTACTGTGAACATATCAACATATCATTCTATGATGTCACGGTTTCAAGGCTGCCAGTAGAGAAAAAAATATTGTTTAAGTTAAACGATTATTTTGCTGTCAGTAAATAGGATCTCGGAGTAATTGTTTACTCTAGGCACAAAGTCCACCGAAATTACTTTTTGTTAATTTTTAAATAAGTTTTGTATGGATTGTTTTGTTCCAATGTAGAGGTATTAGATCTTAATTTTTTGGCCAATAGAGCCAAGTCTGTATGCGGCGTTATATCGAAAATGTTTTTCTAGGGCAACCCTAAAAGTAACCAGCTTCAAATATCTGTGAGTTGATTTTGATCTGTCAAAACTGTCAAACCAACAGATAACTAACTAGCGTTGCAATACTTGTGAGTTACTATGGTGTACGTATCTTTAATGAGACGGTTCGCGTGACGCTTATTTCAAAGTGTAAATTAATATAATAATATTTAATGCAAACTTCACTCCCCTTTCATGTAATTCATAAAATATATATATAAATAATTATAACAAATAGGTTACATCAATTCAAACTCATACGGACATCTCGCCGGCAATGGTAAGTTTGCTTTCAATTGCAATAGAATTTGTTAGAATGTGGCTTGATTTACAGTAGTACTTCATGATTTTGCTTAGCAAATACTTGTTTTTGATGGAGTCTTCGTACGGAGATGTTTTATCACATAATAAAATCATGTGCAAAGGTTGCGATCTTTTGGAGACCCATTGCTGGTCATGGTTCTCTCCGCAACCTGGCGAAGGCATACAGCATACTCCACCACGCTGTTCCAATGCGGATTGGTGAAGTTACGTTAAATAAAGAAACTTAATTTGGTCACATTTGTATTGATATTATAATTGTTTATATGTGATAGGCTCGTCACATATTCAAGAATTCTGGTCCTAGAGGAGAGTAAAAAGTTAATTTAAAAAAGTAGTAAAAACCATGCTTATAAATTATTTAACTGTTTAATACATGACTGTGGCCAAGGCATACAATAGAAGATCTTCAAAATACGACCTTTAGAGAAACAATAGAACCTAATCTTTCATTTGTTCATCTTTATCAATATCACTGGAAACGCAAAACGACTAGCACAGCCAACGATCCTTATACATATAGTCTTTTTGCCTTTTCATTATTTTTTGTGCTATGTTTACATTTATTTTAATCCATACAAATAACATGCATCCATACAAACTTATGTATTTTTATGCTTAATATTTAACTAATGCAGCTTTACATGAGATGACATTGTTTGGGTGTTTTTTAATTTCAGGACACACCTAGTACCGGGACCAGTTCCCCTGGTCTTATAAACCCGGGGCCACTGCTGCCTCCACCCATGATGGGTGGCTTGCCACCTCCTATACCACCGCCTGTTGCGTTGCCACCGGTCCCTGGAATGCCCCCAAATATGGGATTGCAGCCCCCAATGGGGTTTCCACCGATGTTAGCGCCATTCTCTATGCCACCACCAGGATTTCCTTCATTTAAACCTGTAAGTATAGTTGAAACACTGTTAGATTCACCATGCAATGAATATGAAAGATAATTTACATAATCTGTACAAGCAAATAAAATTGAAGTGTGTTTATGTGTTGTCAAATAAATAGCATTTTTACTAAATGCATGATACTTACAACAAAATTAACAATTATTTATCTTTTTGATTGTCTGTCTGTGTCTATCTGTTTGTTGGGGTTGTTCTCTCTTCAAACCGTCGGTTCCTCCATTAGCGCCGAATTTTCAATATTCATATTGGGTAGAAAAAACGGACCTCTCTCGCCGTTCAAAATTTGGAAGTGAAGCCAGGGCATCGATTTAAGAAAAACCATTGAGGCTGGCGAACTGCTGTCTATGGCCATAAACGCTGGCGCGTAGACACTGTTTGTTCCGACTTATCTCTGAAATGGCTGGACCAATTTTATTATGCGATACCTGATGTTATGAGGAGTAACTTGGTTATTTTTACATTGCAACATGTGTTAGGGTTCAGCTTAACAAATTAAACCTATGAAATAGTGCAAGTTAATTTGCCTTTACACAGTTGTACTAAAACTGCAGTAGAAATAACATTAATTTCATTATAATGTAATATTAAGAGTACGGTCTTATAATTAAATAATCGCTAAAACACGATCAACACATAAGACTAGGAAATCTAGGGATTTAAAGAAATTGGACATAAACATATAATACATATAACATACATATAATATAGTATATATAACTATACATTGACATTGTTTTCATTATTTTAAAGGAACTTACTGCACCTGCTCCAGAAATATCACCGTTGGCTAATCAAACGAGCCCATGGTCAGAGCACAAGGCTCCAGATGGACGTACATATTATTACAACTCAGTTACAAAGCAAAGTCTTTGGGAAAAACCAGATGATCTGAAAACCCCAGCTGAGGTATTCTTGTTAGCTTGTGTTTGTATAGTGTTCAAAATGTGGTCAACATAATACTATCTTATTTTTTTTATTTAATTTTTGATCTTTTTTTGATTCAACATTTTTTAAGGCGGTAGTACAGTTTGTGGTGGATGCCACACCTATTTCTATCTAAAAACAATTGTTAAGCACTGCTGTCAGGTTAAGGGTGTGGTAAGGGAGACATACTAATTGGAGGCATTCCAACTTAGTCTTTAGAAGTAACAATGTATCAATGGTCGACCACAGGTAGGATTTTTGTCTTATCTGGGGTGGATTACAAATGTCTAAGGATGGAGGTTGTCGCTTACCATCAGATTATTTCATGCTTGTTCGCTA